>BRDA01006499.1:63324-85845 GCA_036984385.1 Crenuchus spilurus
GACACATGTCTCAGTATGCAAACTGTTCCGAGGGAAGAATAAACCACCTTAACTCACTCGGAGAAGTCCATCACGCTATTATAGGGGTTGTCTTGCTAATTGCCTCTCATTTCTACCTGTTGTCTGTTCCACTTGCACATCAGCAGGTAACATTGATGCACATAGTGTTGCTTCCTAACTGGACAGGTCAGTTTCACAGAAGTGTGGTTGACTTGGAGTTACATTGCGTTGTTTAAGTGTTCCCTTTATTTTTTTGAGCAGTGTATTTAACTAACTGGCACATGCATTTGGGGAGGTAAAACCCAAAAGTAACACGGCTGACTCACCTGCAGGATGTCTGGAATGGTGAGGTGGTGTTGGCAGCAAGCAGTGTGTGTGTGCAGGTTGTTTCAGGGTACACTGGTCCACTGTCATGGTGGGCGTGATAATGACCACCTTGCTCATATCGCACTACCTGAAGAGGCTCACTCAATTCCACCAAATAAGAAGGGAGCCTTGTCAAACGTATGACTCTGTACACAGAAATACATATACATATACATATATATACATACATACATACATACATACACACACATATACATACATACATACACATATACATACATACATACATACATACATACATACATATATACATATATATATATATATATATATATATATACACACACACAACAGTACAGAAAATATTAGGGATTCAAAATTGGTATTTCTGGTTTTATTGTGTTAAGTATATGTATCCATTTTTATGCCATAAAGTCTGTCTGCAATTACTTCAATACTTCTTGAGGCAAGTCTTAAATAACATTATCTACTCAGTAGGAATTTATTTATTAAACAACAAACAAAAAAAGTATAAATATGCACTCACTGGCAACGTCATTAGGTACACACACCTAGAATCTACAATCATTGTACATTTTTATCAGCTCCACTTACCATATAGATGCACTTTGCAGTTCCATTGTTTGTGTACTTTATTAGCCTCCTTTCATCCTATTCTTCAATAATCAGAACTCTCACAGGGCCAATGCAGAGCTGGTAAAATTTGGCTGATGGTTCATTCTCAGCACTGCAGTGATACTGATGTGGTGGTGGTATGTTAAAGTGTATTGGTGCTGGTACAAGTGGATCAGACACAACAGAGCTACTGATATTTTTAAACACCTCGGTGTCACTGCTAGAGTGCACTAACCAAAACTCTCCAGCCAACATCGTCCTGTGACAACCAGTGAAGTACTAGGGGATGACAAACACAAACTGCAACAAAAGATGAGCTACTGTCTCTGACTTTACATCTATAAGGCTGGCCAACAATGTCAGTGTATTTAATAGAGTAAACAGTGATCTAAGTGTTTAAAATATTCCTAAGCTCTGCTGTGTCTAATCAACTCATACTAGCACAACACAGATTAACACAGCATCACCACATCAGTGTTGCTGCAGTGCTGAGAATGACTCACCCCCCAAATAATACCTGCTCTGTAGTGATCCTGATCATTGAAGAACGGAGTGAAAGGAGGTTAACAAAAGTGCAGAGAAACAGATGGACTACAGTCTATAATTGTAGAACTACAAAGTGCACCTATATGGTCAGTAGAGCTGATCAAATTGACAATGAGTGTCAAGGTATATGTACCTAATGAAGTGACCAGTGAGTGTAAGTAAACACATCAATAATTGTAATATAACAATAACTATTAATAACTGAAAACATGCTAGTTGGTGGGTTTAGGCTGTTATTACCAAATAGCCCTGAGCTTTGAAAGCTCAGCACAAAACTCAAGAAGAAATAGATTTCAGAGAGCAAACATATCTTAACTGACTGACTGCATTTTAGAGGAGTAAAACTGCATCAAATTATTTGTTACCAACCTCCATCAAAGAAAAACCTGTAAAGAGGCAACTGATAAATGAACATGGTGGGAGAATGGTACCTGTTGCGCAGTTCTCTGAGGACCTGGTGTGCTCCCTGTCCTTGATAAAGCCATGTGTGCCTGCTGTTCCTCACCAACTGACTTCTCTTTACACCACGCTGCAGCAGAAAACGCTGGAATGCATCACTACTCAGCTGCCCAAACTCCTCCAAACTTAACAGACCTAAAGAAAACACACACACACACACACACCTTACATTAAATATGCATAACACATATAAAACCTGACTAACATTGATTTATGAATTTTCGTTTGTGCTAATTTTATAGTTAATGCACTGAATGTATTAAATCGAATTTGGACTTTACCATTGCCATCCTGGTCAGCATTGAGGCCAGCATAAATCTCCCTAAGGTTCTCAGGAGTCAACCAGATTCCATCTCTCACTCGAGAATGTGTCAAAATCTGTACAATGAGGTAAGGAACATCATGTATGTCTACATACATACTACTGTATATAATGTCCATTATAAAACTCTATATAATATAAAATGATTGTGTAATGTAAAATCACCATCTAATGAAAATTTTAATTATAAAAAAAACTTACATTCTTATAGAACTTTTACATTATAGTAAATTAACAGTCTCGTCACAACTTTTTTCAAGCATGGTTCTTAACAAAACCAAAAATGGAGCATTTCCCATAGAATCCTTATTGGTATCTTTTTAAATGAGTGTATTTATGTTTATTCTAATGTATATAGTGTATGCAGTCAAAACACTTATTGCAAATATACATTTTCATAGCTGCCTAAGACTTTTGCAGAGTACTGCATACAGTATATCAAGTCAAATGTAAAAGAATGCACTAACACAGACACAAACAAACAGGACTTGTGACACAGATACACGCACAGACAGACACACACATACATACACAGACCTCATGTGGCTGCAGTTGGCCATCCTGGTTGAGGTCAAGCAAATGGAAGATTTCTTCAGGGCTGAGGTTGAGCTGCTGGTTTAGCTCCTCTTGTCCCTCAGGCACCATTACCTGACTCTCCATCAGGCCTTTTAGCTGAGCCAGACGTACCACCACAGCACACTCCTCTTCTGAGAGGAAATTGGGGATTTCTGCAGCCCCAGGATACCCATAATGACACGTACAACCACAAGACAACACCAACACAACATTCAGATCAAAGACATTTCTGTGTCTTTAGACACTATTAAAATATGCACAGAGACTCAGTAGACAAACATACAACAGACACTAGGTAATTACCAAAGAGCAGGGGCTTTAGACTGAGGGTCTTCATCTCATGCACTTTTCCTGGCACCAGAGACACTTTTTGGACATGGCCAACCTGAGAAAGGAAGGAAATACTCATAAAAACTTAATTTTGACTTTCTAATAATATTTTCTGTACAATATGCCCAAAGGTGTCCTGATATTCAGAATTCCACTACTTTAAGATATACCCATTGCAGCTACAGTTACACACAGTATTTAATAGCATAGGATAGTCTGGAGTAGAACTTAAGTTGCATAGTGGGTATAAAAACAGCACTGAGCTGTAGAGAAGTGAATCTGCCTTCTCTGATTATACAAAACAACTTTAGAAGAAACGTTTGAAAAGTATGTATTAAGTATTGGACATAACATCTACAATGTAAAAAAGCATTTGTCTTCTAACCCGTATTCCTTCAATCCGTGGAAGGTGGACTTGTCTTGAAAAGCCAGGGTCAGCAGGTTGGCTGTGTGGTATTTTGTGTCCATTGCTTCTGCTGCTGAAGTCTCTGCTGGAGCTGCCTGTGTCAGAGCCGCTGTTGTAATGCACGTAGAGTAACAGGGCAATAACATTGAGGACATACACGTGGAAGAAGACCATGACGACCATGAAGTAAGACCGTGAACACACATTGCCTTTCTGCACCGGGATTCGTTCTCGAGGTAACGATGGTGGAACTGGTGATGATCCGGGGTCATCATTAGTATTTTCCTGAGGTTCCATCATTGTTTTCTGGTCATTTGGTTGTTGTTTGGTTCGCCTACAATGACCGAATAGATAGTACACAGAGCCCCGGTCTGTATCAGCAGCACATCAGCACCACCGGTGACTGCAGCTGCTCAAAGTTCACGCATGAAAACATACATACGTCACACAGACAACACAGCTAGCTGCTAAGCTAACCCAGAGCCAGTGGAAAAAAATACATTAAAAACACATTAACCATTTACACTCATCTAAACTAACGTTACACAAACATTTACAGCGGATACTGTCGACTTTATGAGGACATTTTTAAAGGCTAGCCTGCTAACCTAGGCAGAGCTTTACATGCGTCAACATTTACATTCTAATTTACGTCGCGACGTAATATCAGTAATCAGTGCCGAGAAGATCCATAAATCCAGCCTGCTGCCTTCTTTTATGACATCTGTAAAATTAGTCCTTCAAAACTAGTCGCTCTGTAGCTGTTTTAGAAATCTGCTCAACTGTTCAGCTGCTGTTACTTGCTCGCAACAGCTGCTACACGTATCAGTGCCGCAGAGAGCACTTTGCAGAAGATAAGACGCCATTGCCCTGACAACTGCGGCATCGCGCTCTCAACTGACAGCACTGTGACCTGCCTCAGCCCGAGTCCAGCGGCGACCCCTGCTGGTGCTCAGGCGCATCAACCACAAAAATAAACTGCGTTTAGAGTTGCCAGGTGCGCGATTTTTTGCCGAGGTCACGGGGTGAGGGGTTTTGGGCTGCTTTCAAAAAGTATCATGGCTGCCAAAATGGCCTTACAGTGACATTGTGAGTGAATAACTGTGGCGATAAAACTGCAAACTAAAAAGCAGCGAACAGCTGAGAATGAAGAGCGTGATGTCTTAAATACAGTTCCTAGAAGATTATCTGAAAATATACATTAGAGCAGAGAAAAAGGAGAAGGGGACACTCTGTATTTAAGATTAAAATAACTTACAATTACAAGGGTATTCTTAACTCACGTTATCTTATATCTAATAAGCACAACAACAATACCACAAAATAATTCATAAGAATAAGATAAATCTATAGCTTCTTTAAACGATAGTTTCATTAGTTTATGAAAGATATTGGGCTGGAGAATTTAAGGGTACTTGCCAACCGTGACTGCGCCGACTTCGAGGTTAAAGGTTCATTAGTTGAGGCTTGTTTTTTGTCAAAAGTAGTGGAAGCGCATTTCACTGAAAATCTTTTGATTAAGACTTATGGTCCAGCATTTTAACGTAAACTGTGTTGTGTACTTTTCCTACAGTGAAAAAAAAATCACAGAGGCTTCCTCGGAGGACACAATGTAGTAAATTCGATTTTAGAAGCTGATATTATATAAATGAGATCACTGAATGAGAGACAAATAGGGGGTCTCAGATACTTAAAACTCCGGCCAGAAAAGCTTCTCCATCGCAGTTTTTAACACACAGCTGCGCATGCGTGTACTTTACGTCGTGTAATACCTCGCTCCACCTGTTCTGGGTTGAAACTGGCGACAAGGATGTACCCGGGCTACAGGGAAATAGCCCCGGTGTTCTGTCGAGTTGTGCTACCCATCGATACGTGCTTTCTAAAGGCACTGCGCATCCGCCGACCTACACTTTTTAATTATTTCTCGTGTTTTTACATTATTCCTCGTGTTTTTTAAATAATACATGTTTTTTGTGTGCATTAAACAACCTGGCCACACGGTCATTGCACAGAAGTGTAAATGGAAATGAATACTAATAAATACAATAATTAGTTTTAAAAAAGCAGTTTGTAATGACCTCTTATTGACATAACTTTATCATGATACAATGATTTATGCTATCCAAATATAATACACACACTTCTACTGGGAACGTGCTCTAATATGGTGATTCTTTTATATTTTTACAGTTAAAGACACTAGGGTAGCACGGTTCGACAAGGTAGCATAACTCGACAGAGCACCGGGTCTCTTGGGGTTTTCCAGTTCTACCAACCGGTCAGCGTAACCCCAACCCAACCGACGTACACCCCTCCCCCCCTCCCCCCCGGGATGTACATCTTCCCACGCACACCAAGGTCCCCGACAGGCGGTACACGCTCAATCCGAGTTATTTGCCAATTTAATAACATGAATTTACAAATACTGATTTTAGCTATTAGAAGCCCAAATCCTGTGCCCCGTCAAGCAGCCACCTATGTTAATCATCAGTGTCATCATGGGCGTTTCTCGGACTTTGGAAAACCGAGTTGAGGTTCCCTTCAGTCTGCCTCCATCAACGTGGATGAATGACTCCACTCAGTGGTCATAGTCATCATATCCTGACTTATACAATGACTGAAACCCCAGGTATTGTATTGATAATGAGAATGATTATGATTAAAATCTGCACTAGCACAAACAGATATTGTGACATTTTTCAATAAACACTTCCTAATATTAGGAATATTCCTGATATCAAAAATACTTGTAATAAAAACATATTCCTAATATTATTCCTAATAAATTCACAATAAAATGTAATTTAAAAAAACGTATGGCTTTTTATGACTTCTGTAGATTAGAATGCAGTGGGGCTTGGCTTACTCATGTTGTGCTACATTCCAATGCAGTGCTCCTACCCATCCTCCCTGTTTACACCAACCATTCTGGCTCTATGGGGCTCAGTATGTAGTGGCTTTATGGGGCTCAGTTTGTGGTCTGTTCATGCACTCAGAGCCTAGATTTCTGCCAAGCTACTGTTTGCCAAACTCACCAGCTGCTTGTGTGTTTCTCTGCTGCTAAAATAGGTTTGCCACCATTGAAATGACAACTGTTGCATTGGGTTGTTCTGGCCATCCAGCAGACTTGCAATACTGTTGGCTATTCTATGCTCACTCTAACTATGGGTCATTCATTTGTGGGGCTTACCAACATTTTCAGCTGTGCTGAAATTTATGCAGTGGCTACACAGTCATCATCATGCACATTTCTATTGCTTTTACACTGAGAACGTGGCAGCTTCAGAAGCACTAACATCTACTGTCCCCTCTCGAGTCGCAGACTGCAGCGGGTACTGTTTGTGATAGTATTTGTCATACACTTCAAAGTACCACTCTGGTGGTAAGGAGGTATAAAACATAATGCTAGTTATGGAAGTAATTGTGGTTATTTGAATAGTGGATGAGTGATAGGGTAATTGGTGTGCTCAGAGTAATGAGAAGAGTCAGGTCTCTGAGGCCTTGTGATGTGCCACTAACTCTCTCAAGCCAAGCCCACACACTGTATCACTCTCAGTTCACCAATAACACTTTTATGTACTGCCCTACTGGTCATCCACTATTCACATAACCACAGTTACATCCGTAGCTAACGTTTGAGCAATCAAATTACAAATTTTCATTCACACTTAAACTTAGTGCTGGCCTGTTATGATTAGATTAACCAGGATGCAGAATAGTGCCTGTTGTGTGGTTTATATCAAAGAGAGCAGTCTCACAAGTAGAGTTGCAAAACTATCAATGAACTTGAGATGTTGTTCATGGATGAGGGGTCCAAGATTCTTTAGCAAGTGTTTTCCATCACAGAATGCATGTCAGTGCAGTTATTCTCGCAAGGGGTGTCTTCATAAATATTTATTACTAAATGCATTTATATACTACAGATTTATTGTCAATATTGTTTATCCTATTTTTGAAAGATTATACTATTTTTATAATAAAAATTATAAATGTTTTGAATATCTGACGAACGTTTGATTTATTATATGTATTGTTTATTTTATGTAATTGTTTTTGTCCAGTTTATTGAATGGTTCCTGTCATTTAGGAATTGAATGTACATCTGTTGCCATGTTTCAATGGTACCTGATTCATCTTTAGTTCAGTTAAATGAATTTAGATACGATATGGACTTTTTCTTGTCCAAGAATGGCATAGTTGTGAATTACAGGTGGACAAATCAAAGACACGCATTAGATTACAAACTATTTTATTAGTGAAAGGTTTATTCCAGTGTAATAAGTTAAAGAAGTTTACATTACACTCATATTATATGAGTTCTTGCTATTTTGTCCCGTCCTCATTAATGTGTTCATTACTCAGCTTCTTTCCCCTATAAACAAAACAAAACAAAACATTTAATATAAATATGAAGCACATTTGTATATATTTTTTTTTTTTCATGAAAAACAATTACCTTTCCCAGTTCACGGCTCTTGGCTCTGAGCTTGTTGACCTGTGACTCAGCAATGTCGGCTCTCTCCTGTGCTTCCTCCATCTCATGCTGCACCTTCCTGAACCTGGTCAGGTGTGTGTTGGCCTGTTCTTCCTGTAAATAGAATGGTTTGGCAAAAAAGTCACAAATAATACCAGCCATGTAATTGTTATACAACATGGTTAACATTACATGCTACAGATAATAGATTTTCTCAGAACAGCACTAAAGCCAGCCCTTATAATAATATATATATACTGTTATATATGTTGTTCCAAAATGTCTCACACTCTCATTGTCTCATTACTCACAGATTCCTCAGCTTGTCTCTTGTAGGATTTCACTTTCAGCTGCAGTTTGTCCACCAGATCTTGCAGTCTGGTCACATTCTTCTTATCCTCTTCAGTCTAAGAGGAAAAATGAAATATTAGTAAATAATCTACATGTAATTGTGCATTCCAGCTGGTTTTGAAAGTGTTTAGTCTGCATAAAAGTTTATGAAAATCGTTTTGGAAGGATACATTTATAGTTTATGGATGCTTCCTGAAATGTTACATTTCAGAAAATGTCATTTGTCATATTCTGATATCTCATTATTATCATGGAATTGAATTTTTCTTGATCATTCATAATAGCTAAATGGGTTGAAGTACATTTGGTCCTATTAGCAGAAGATATATGCTGATGTAGTACCTGGTAGGTGAGCTCTTTCACTCTCCTCTCATATTTGCGAACACCTTTAACAGCCTCAGCAGCACGCCTCTGTTCAGCTTCAACTTCAGTCTCCAGCTCACGGACCTGAAACATGAGTTTGTGTTCTGTTTTAACGGATGTACAGAGTTTAATGAGTATGTTTAATGTTTGCATGAGTGGTTTTATGTAGCACATTAACACATACTCTATTCTCCAGTTTCTGGAGTTGTTTTTTCCCGCCCTTCATGGCCAGATTTTCAGCTTCATCCAGGCGGTGCTGCAGGTCCTTCACTGTGATTTCCAGGTTTTTCTTCATCCTCTCCAGGTGAGCACTGGTGTCCTGCTCCTTCTTCAGCTCCTCTGCCATCATAGCAGCCTGTAATATGTTTTTAAGAAGGTTAATAGCCTAGGCAGGGATGATAGGGGCTGATTGCCAATTAATGTTATATATAATATGTAAGTTTACATTAGATTTATATTAAAATAAATGTGATTAACCCTGTTAGATATCTTCATCATACTTTTTCATTAACTGTATTGTTGAAATTTACTGTGGTACAGCATTATACTCACATCAGTGATGGCTTTCTTGGCTTTTTCTTCAGCATTGCGTGCTTCCTGAATGGTGTCGTCCACCTCACCTTGAATCTGCACAAGGTCAGCCTCCAATTTTTTCTTAGTGTTGATAAGGCTGGTATTCTAAAAAAAACACCTATTACTGGGGTTCAGTGCCTCACGTTAAATCCACAGGTTAAAATTGAGAAGTCATCTTACTTGAGAATGAAGCAAAGTGACACGCTCACTGGCATCCACCAGCTCCTGCTCAGCCACTTTACGGCCTCTCTCAGTTTGCTCCAGAGCAGCTCTAAGCTCCTCAATCTCTGCCAGCATTAGATTGTTCCTGCGCTCCACCATGGCCACCTGCTCCTTCATGTCCTCTTGTGCTCTTATAGCCTCATCAAGGTGCAACTGGGCATCCTAGAAAAAGCAAAGGTCATATAAGTTTTTTGCTAGGACTGTTTTAGGGATTCGCCTTTCATTTTTTGAACAAACCTTAAACTGTCCTTGAACATTCCTGAGCTGTTTCTGTGCTTCAGAAGCTTGACGGTTTGCATGGCTCAGCTGAATCTCCATCTCATTAAGATCACCCTCCATCTTTTTCTTGATTCTTAGAGCATCGTTTCTGCTTCTTACTTCAGCATCTAGAGTGCTCTGCATGGAGTCAATCACTCTTTGGCTGTTTCGTTTAATCTGCTCAATCTCCTCATCCTTCTCAGCCAACCTCCTGTCAATCTCACCCTTCACTTGGCTGAGTTCAAGCTGAATACGAACAATCTTGGACTCCTCATGTTCTAGTGTGGCCTGTGAAATTGAAAAATATCAGTAACTGTATTCATAGCATCAACATATTGTCCCAACAACACAGGGTATTGGGTATTTTAAGCCTGTTTAATATACCTCAGCCTCCTCAAGAGCCGTTTGTATTTCCGATTTCTCAGTTTCCACTGTTTTCTTTCCTTTCTCCAGCTCATGAATAGTCTTTCCAGTCTCGCCAAGTTGTTCAGTCAAATCCGTGATCTCCTCTGTATGAATATAAATGCACACAATCTAGAATGCTGACATGTCCAGTGTTTTAGTTCTACAAAAACCACTAAATAATGACTCACGTCATTATCGCTTCCCATGCAGATATATGTTCTGACTTACGCTGAAGGTTTTTGTTCTCTCTCTTCAGAGTCTCTAGATGGTCTAGAGCTTCTTCATACGAGTTCTTCATCTTGAAAAGCTCTGTACTCAGGGATCGAGCTTCTTTCTGAGCTCCCTCTAGCTCTGCTTGGTTCTCCTCAAATTTCTGCTTCCATTCTGCCAAGACCTTTAAGTAATCAAACATTTAAACTTCAACTTCTGCTGTGTTAAATATGAGCTATCTGTCAGTACAAGTATGCTGATTACATACACTGTCTTTTGTCTATTTTAGGCTCCTTTTATACAGTTGACATCAGGTTGGTGAGAGGGAGCCATTTATTAACATTTTCATATGAAAAGGTGTCCTAAGTAAAATAATTCATAAGTCAGTTTACCTTCAGTATGGGAATTAAAAGGTTGAACTATTTTACCTTGTCAAAGTTCCTTTGCTTCTTGTCAAGGTTAGCAGCAAGTGCATTAGCTCTCTCCACATCAATCATGAGGTCCTCCACCTCACCGTGCAATCTCTGCTTGGTTTTTTCCAAGGAGGCACACTTGGCATTTACAGCTTCAATGGATTCCTCAGCCTCTTGCAAGCGCTGGGCAAGCTTTTTCCTTCAAAAATCAAAAATGTGTTATAGTGATATTTTTTAAATCAAGAGAATATTTTAATTAAATATATTAATTGATATTTTTGTTGTATTAATATATATCATTTGTTGCTAAAATATTAATACATTAATATTTTCATATTAAATCACTGATTTACTTTGATTCCTCAAGTTCCTCTGTGCGCTGAATGGCATCTGTCTCATATTTGGTTCTCCACTGAGCTACCTCACTATTTGCCTTAGACATTCCACGTTGGAGCTCAGCTTTGGCCTCCTGCTCTTCTTCATATTGCTCTCTGAGAAGGTCACAGTCATGACGAGATGACTGCACAGCATGAGCCAGTGCATTCTTTGCCTGTAAATTAATTAATAATGTGACATTAATAGCTGGAAAATATTTTTTTATTATTTTCATGTTTATACAGTGCAACAACTTACCTTGACCTCTTCTTCAATTTGTCTTTTCAGCTCCTCAATCTGCTGAGTATAAGCTTGCTTGCCTCGAGTCAGCTGAGAAACTAGAGCCTCTTTCTCTTCCAGTTGACGTCCCATTTCACCTGTTGTAGAATTAGTCAGAGAGGTAACAATATACATTACACTTTCTGTCAGCATAAAGAGAAAACAGGATACCATTAGGCTTATGCTCAAATCATTTACCATTTTCAGTCTGAAGTCGTGCCTTTTGGCCACTAAGGTCATTCAGATGACGAAGCTGTTCTTCAGTCTTTGTCTTCAGCTCACTCACCTGATCTTCAAGTGTACGACACATCTTTTCAAGGTTAGCCTATCAAAAACCACAAATGTTTAAACAATGTCGTACTCACTGTTGTGACACATTGATATAGAGTGTGGATTGTTTACTTACTTTTGATTTTGCAACAGCCTCCATGTTGCTACTTAGGTCATCAATTTCCATTTTGAATTCACTCTTCTCTTTCTCCAACTTCTGTTTAACCCTCTGGAGGTTGTCAATCTGCTCTCCTAGCTCAGCCACACTATCAGCTTGCTTCTTACGAAGAGCTGCAGCAGTAGCTTCATGCTGCAAGGTGGACTCCTCAAGATCACGGCGCAGCTTTTGGAACTCAGCCTCACGTTTCTTGTTCATCTCAATTTGGGCAGAAGTAGCACCTCCAGCTTCCTCAAGTCTCTCAGTGATCTCTTCAAGTTCTCTGGAGAGATCAGACCTTTGCTTTTCAACCTTAGCACGAGCAGCACGCTCAGCCTCAATCTCCTCTTCAAGCTCTTCAATACGAGCCTGCGATGGAAAAAATGACGATATAGTGAACTATACTACACTAGTGATCAAATCATTATAGTGACAAGTGGCAAAAAACTTAAGTAACCTGGAGTTCTTTAATTTTCTTTTGCAGCTGCAAACCAAGAGTCTGCTCATCCTCAATCTTGCTAAGAAGTTGGCTTGTCTCAAAGTCTTTCCTGTTGGCAAAACCAATAAGTAGCTCAAAGATTAGAATTTTGATTGTGAAGTTTATTGATTTGTTTTGAAAAGGAATGCTGTGATCTTTAAACTCTCACTTTTTGAGCTTTTCATCTGATTGTTGCTTGTCATTCTCAAGGTCCATTATGGATTCTTGGGCAAGTTTAAGGTCTCCCTCAAGTTTTCTCTTTGCTCTTTCCAGATCCATACGCAGCTTCTTCTCTTGTTCAAGTGAGCCTTCAAGCTGTCATGCACAGAGAACACCAAGTGATGAACAATAACAAAATCTTAAGTCAACACCATTTTATTTTCTTTTTTTACATCACAGAAGGTATGAACTTTTATGGCAACTTACATCATCTACTTGCTGCTCAAGCTTAGACTTGGCTTTAGTCAGAGTGTTGACTTTGTCTTCCTCTGCTTGGAGATCATCAAGAGTCTGCTGATGTGCCTCTTGAAGAGCTTTCTTCTCCTTGGTCAACTTGACAATTGTCTCATCCTGAGATGTCATCTCTTCAGTGAGGTTTTTGACCTGAGAAAAGCACTTGTATAAACATTTATGGCATTTGATTGAAGCTTATCACCTGGTAAAGAACTTATCTCTAAAACAAGAACCTTGTTCTCAGTTGCATGCTTCTCCTTTTCCACTTTAGCCAAGGTTAGCTCCAAATCATCAATATCTTTCTTCAGTTCAGAACACTCATCCTCAAGTTTCCTTTTCTTGGCAGTCAACTCAGCATTGATTTCCTCTTCATCCTCCAGTCTCTCGGATGTCTCTTTGAGTTTAGCCTCGAGCTGGATTTTGCTTTTGATGAGCCCCTCGCATCTCTCCTCAGCATCTGAGAGATTTTCATTTTCCTAGAATAGACATTTTTTTTATAAAATAGGATGTATATTGTTACTCCAGCATGAACATGTGGGTGTGAAAAACTTAACAAGTAACAACCGTACTCAGAATGGTGAGGGATATGGTTTAAATCTACGCTCAAAACTCACAGCAGCTACTTGCAACTGCAAGTCATTTTTTTCCTGTAGTAGAGAAACCATCTTTTCCTCAAGCTCCTTTTTCTTGCCAAGAGCCTTAGCTAGATCCTCCTTCATTTTCTCAAAGTTCTCTTTCATAGCAGCCATTTCCTTCTCAGTCTCTGCACTCTTCAGAAGAGGCTTGATCTTGAAATACAGTTTCATCCAAGGCCAGTGTTTCACATTCATGAATGAACGGATGTTGTATTGGATGGTGAAGATAGATTCTCTGTTACAAAAATAGAGTAATTAGTGCATATACCAGTACAATTGGTGCTTTTCTTTACTTTTTTTTAAATAAAATTGTTAAGTGATATATTGTCTGTCAGACAGTACCTCCTCTCCATCATTTTCACAAACTCTCTTCTCATAAGGAAACCTCTACACAGTGCCTGAGTCATGGTCACAAGGATGGCAAGCTTCTCATCTCGCATCTCCTCAAGAAGACCCAAAAGTCCAGCTTTGAAAAATACCTGTAAATAGGTTTACATAATTGTTAAGCTACAGTGGTCATCTAAGAATGCTTGATCAGACATGTTACCATAGCTTACCTTTGTGTGTCCAAACTTGTACTGGCTATGATCCACATCAATGGAACCGAGAAGCTTCTCTGAAGCTTTCTTGTTGTCAATGAACTGTCCCTCTGGGATAACACTAGCATTCAATACTTTGTATCTAAAAAATAATAAAATGTCCTTTACTGTGACATCAAATTGTGTACATGTCTAGTCTGTAATGTAATATCTGCTGTGATTATCTTCATTAGTTTGATCACCTCTGCTTAAAGTCACCATAGAGGATTCTGCTGGGGAAACCCTTTCTGCAGATCCTGATGCCCTCTAGTACACCATTACAGCGCAGCTGATGGATGACCAGAGCGTTCTGCATCAGCCCTGAGGTTAAGATACATAGTCACTGGCACTATCTGCAATCTGAAATCTTTTTGTTTAGCTTTCCTTGATCCTTGGATTAGCAGATGATCCAGGAAATCCAGAGGTTCTGATTTGAAAAGGAAGTAAAACTGACCTGGTGTCTTTGACTCATTTGGAATGAGGCAGCGCACAAAGTGAGGATGAGTGCTTCTTAAGTTAGTCATAAGCTTGCCCAGATTCTCCTGTTGGATTGGAGAATAATCAAATAATCAAATCAGCCTTCCATTACATGCTCATTAACAGACTTTGTATTAGCTTTGTACTTCATGTTTGAATGTACTTACCCGGAACAGCGCAGACACGGTCTGGAAAGAGCCACCCTTCTTTTTACCACCTTTTTTTCCACCTCCCTCAGCTGTTGTTAATGTAAGATGGTTAGTTTCAGCACTGTTATCAGCAATGCTTAATAATTCAGCAATGTTATCAAACTGAGCAATTTTGAAATTCAAGTTACATACATTGACACCTTGAGTGTTAAGTGTACAGATGATGCTTAAAATAGTATTGCTGCCTTGGATATATATCGGCTTAATTTAGGACAAGATAGGAACTGTGAAAGGACCAGTTCAGTACTGAAAAGATGCCATTACAACAAATTAACTTCATATTAACTTTCCCAGTTATTACAACAATATTTTAGCAAAGTATCTCCAAAGTAAACATCATCAAACCTTCTGCAGAGGCATGAGAAGCATAAAGATTAGCCAACAGTTTGACTGAAGACTTCTGGTAGAGCTGAACAACAGAATCATTCAAGGGGTCCTTGTTTTTATCCAGCCACCCAACGATGTTGTAGTCCACAGTGCCAGCGTAGTGTACCAGGGAGAAATGAGCCTCTGCTTTGCCTTTTGTAGGTTTTGGCTTCTGGAAAGATGCATTTTTACCCAGATGCTGGTCATACAACTTGTTCTTGAAAGTAATGTCTGTGGCCTTGGGGAACATGCACTCCTCTTCAAGGATGGAGAAAATACCCATTGGCTGTGGGGAAGAATATATTTTCTTTATTTTGAATAGAGTATTACATCAGAATATGTTTGTTTTACTCAAACAAAGAAGACATTGTGTGTTAGATACATATGACCAACCTTCTCAATAAGCTCAATGCAGGCAGCCAAGTCCATACCGAAGTCAATGAACTCCCATTCAATTCCTTCTTTTTTATATTCCTCTTGCTCCAGTACAAACATGTGGTGGTTGAAAAACTGCTGTAGTTTCTCATTAGTGAAGTTGATGCACAGCTGTTCCAAGCTGTTGAACTATAATATGAAAACAATAGGATTTTGTTGACACATTTCCCACCCAAGGACTAAGTGTAAAAATGAGAGTCCTCTTACTATCTGATTTACTTACATCAAAGATTTCAAACCCAGCAATATCCAGCACACCAATAAAGAACTGCCTTGGCTGCTTGGTATCCAACATCTCATTGATACGGAAAACCATCCACAAGAACATTTTCTCATAGACTGACTTGCACAGAGCCATTGTAGCATTATTGACCTTTTTGAAAGAACATAACAATTTTATATATGTTTTGTTTGGTCTGTTAACTGTATATTTTCAGTGTTTCTAAGGCGTTTGCATTACCTGTGGAACAGTCTGGCCCTTGGTCACAAATTCATTCCCAACCTTGACTCTGGGATAGCACAAAGCTTTCAGCATGTCAGCCGAATTCAGGCCAATGAGGTAAGCGATTTTATCAGCCACTGAGGGTGAAATGTAAGAATTTAAACATTTAATTACATGATAACAAATGTTTGTATGAATCATGCCAGAATACACCTGGATATACAATACTGTTATATGATCTAAAAAGCTAAAAATCTGTTCAGATAACAAAAGTTCAAGAGTCTTAATTTAAGTGCCACCCACCCTCAGTGCCATCAGGCTCAGCCTGCTCTTCCCTCTGCTTCTGTTTGAACTTCATGTTCCCATGATGCATCACAGCTCCTGTTAGCTTGTAGATGCCCATCTTCTCCTCAGCACTGAAGCCCAAGATGTCAATGGCTGTCTGAATATTAACAGAAGACACTGCTTTTACACATGCACATCAAATCTATTCAGTCATTTCAAGTCTAATGTAATTCTGAAGGCAGAATAAACCAATCTATACAAAAACGTAATTAAAATGTAATTTTACAGTGGTAGAATGTCTATTTTTTTCTATATAATAAGTATGAAATTCAAAGGTGGTGCCTGAAGAGCATTTGAAAATTGTGTGTGTGTGTGTGTGTGTGTGTGTGTGTGTGTAAAATTTGATGAAAATCTTACATCTGTAGCGATGAACTCATCCACATCATTGATACTCTTGACAGTGATCTCCCCTTGACTGATCATTGGATAGTCATATGGATTAGTGGTGATCAGAAGAGCCTCTGTGCAAATAAATAACAAAGACCTTGACATATTTTTATTGATTTTTGTTGGCTTTATCTATATTTACATATGATGGTTAGTCCAGCTATGAAGTAATCTATCAACAATAATAATCAACAATCGGAGCCCAAAAGGAGAACGGCTGTACAGACTGACTAAATTCATGTACATAGGTATATCACAGTTGATTTCCATCTCAGGTGTTAACCATTTATAAAAAGCAGTAACGTCTGAAGTTATTTTGATCGCAGTGTACCTAGCACTGTGTATAAACAAAGAGGATGTGGGGGCAGCCATGGTCTTGTTTTTCTACCTCGGTGACCGTTTTGATCCCCGGCCAATTCATGACTGAAGTGCCCTTGAGCAAGGCACCTAAACCCCAACTGCTACCTGGGCACTGTGGATAAGGCTGCCCACTGCTTCAGGCACATGTTCACAGCCTAGTGTGTGTGTTTCACTGCACACCATGTTGACTATGCCCTAAACCTGGCAATTTTATTTGCTAAATTATCTAAAGTATTTTTGTTTATTTCTATTCATCTAGCAAATGTAAAATCTATATAATTGTTAGTATTGGACACAATATAGAGGTTGCTGAAAATCTGAACCAGGGCCCTTAAGTTCTCTTGTTTTTGTTTCATAATCAAAGACTGTTTTAGACTTTAAGAGAACATGTGCGTTACCCAGCAGTTCAGGCTTGTGGCCGGTTGTGAGCTGGTAGAAAATGTGATAGCTCCTCTCAGCTGACAGCTGGAAACTTACTCTGGACTTCTCCAGCAGATCTGTTAATGGAATTACAGGAGTCATGAAATTTATAACATCAAATGAGATACTTATTTGTATATTTTCTATAAACCTTGTTATCACTCACAAGTTTCAATATCAGCTGAGGCCAGCTTTCCAGTGGACCCAAAATGGATTCTGATGAATTTACCCTAAACATGAGATTACAGAATTAAGAGTTAATATTTTCAAAAATGTATTTTGTTACACTAAATAAATCTTTCAAGTTAAAACTTACAAAACGAGAGGAGTTGTCATTCCTCACAGTCTTGGCATTACCATAAGCTTCCAGCAGAGGGTTAGCTGCAATGATTTGATCCTCCAGCGACCCCTACACATCACATCATGTAACTTACAAATCTGAATAATTATCAGTGTCCCACAATGCAGTACAAGCTTACTGACATCAGCAGCATGGATTGTTCTACTAACCTGCATTTTTCCAGGAACAGGTTCTGCCTTCTTCTGCCCAGACACTGCGATTGTCGCAAAGTACTGGATGACACGCTTGGTGTTTACAGTCTTTCCTGCACCGGATTCTCCACTAAAGGTGACAACAAAGTTCAGAACTGACAGATTTCTGCTACAGTAGTGATTCAGCACTTAAAGTAGAACTGTACTATATTTTCAACCTATATATCTCAAATGGAGAGAAAAAAGAAATAAATATCTAAAAACATATGAAAAAATTAATCATCCAGAAATAAATGAACTATGTTTGCCAAAATGAATATATGTAAGAAGTTGTATTATTTGAACTTGAAACAGATATCTTATAACCTTAGATGTGATTCAGAGTTTACAAACATTACTTAATAGTGAGTTATTAAGGTAAAATGGTTTTAGAGTTATACAATATACTACATAGACTTACATACATACAGACTTTCAATACTTACGTGATCAGAATTGACTGATTCTCACGGTCTGGAAACAAAATGCAATGGAATTGAGAAATACACACTAAACACTGAACTGAATGATAATATTTACTGCTCTTTTGAAACCTCCATACCAGTAAGCATGAACTGATAGGCATTATCAGAGATAGAGAAGATGTGGGGTGGGGCCTCGATTCTCTTTTTGCCCCTGTAACCCGATACAACCACAGCATCGTACACTGGGAGCCACTTGTAGGGGTTCACAGTGACACAGAACAGCCCAGAGTAGGTCTACAATCACAGAAGACAAAACAGGTTACAGTATATAAAGTATTCTCATCAAACAACATCTTGTTATTACTTCTGTTTCAGCACTACAGGTTGTGTATAAACTCACATAGATCATCCATGCTGCATAACGCTCTTTGAGGTTGTACAGCACAGCAGGCTCATTGAGGTGGGTCATCATGGCCATGTCCTCAATCTTATCAAACTTTGGAGGATTCATGGGATGGATGTCATCCTCCTTCACTGTTAAGACCTATAGAGAAATTAATCATTGTATTGTTTTTGTTTATATGAGGCACTACAGTTCAATCCAGAATGAAATCAATGTGTTACTTTAGATAAGTGTGAGAGTTGAGTGAGACATTAGCCCCAGTTTAATGCAACCAGCAGTTAAAACCACTCAAAAATAAAATTTTTGGTACTTACTTTGCCACACAGTGTTTTTACAGTTGCTTTGCCTCCCTCTCTGTTCTGGAGAACCCCTTTAAGGTACATCTCACTTGGTTCAGTCACAAAGTAGGCGGTTTTAGCATCAAATGGTAAGTTCTGAGCCTCAATCCTCTCTCGCTCTGGCTTCCGGAGGAATACAGCCGCCGGGCCAAAGCACTCCATTTCTGGGTCCACACTCATGATGACACCTTACTGTAGATATGATATTACTATATTACTATTATAACATTTGTTTATTTTTACCAGGACATCCCCTTGAAAACCTGGGCTGAGAGGTTACAAGCAACAGGTGACAAAAGTAATCCACTGAATAAAAATGTTAATTTGACATACAATACTTATATTAACATAGATACACGTGTACAGATTTAAGAAACAGTGTCTGAAGTCTATTTTCAGTGTGAGTTACAGGTCTTTGATGACTTCTCTGAGTAGTGGGCTGAGTAAGTGGTAGTAGTACAGTTCCTCTATGTACCATCCCAACAGGCAATAACATTCCCATAAAAAACAGAATGTTTAATACAACAATACAACCACATGCAGGTTGACTACAGTCTAAGACATCATTTTAATCATGAACACATTCAGCTGATAATGCAGTATGCTAAAGCACAATATACCAGTAACTTCACTGAGTTTGAGAATACTGAATTACATCATTTTGAATGAAGTTGTATTTACCTTTGTGCAACTCCTCTCCAGAAACCCAGTGATGCTCCCTTTGGTGGCTGCCTTGTATACTGGCAAAGAAATCAAATATGATGTTTGCGATCAGTCATAGCTTAACTTCATGTGTTAAATTTTTCATTAATTATTCCATTATGCACACAATCTGAAAAGAGGAAATAGAAGAAAGAATAGGAAATACAGCAGAAATGAGTGCTCTTAAGTCACTCACCTTAGCTGGGTTTGTGCGAGTCTGGGAGGAGTCTCAGGCTGTTTCTTATATAAGGCTTTCAGTATGTCATCAGCACGTTCAAGCCACTTCATTTGGTCATGAATTTTTACCTCATTTGCCCACTAATGTTTGCCATCCTTAGCAGCATCTTATGACCACACCAGTGTATTATTTTTATCCCACAATGGACTGAAGCTGTCTTGTGAGCTCTAAGCTGTTGTTTTAGCATGAAATATACATCCGTATTGAAATCCGTATCCTTTTGAATATCCGTATCCTTTTGTGATTCTGATTGAAATCTCACTACATTTGATATCCCAGGAATTGCTATTTTGTTAAGGAATAGAACGAAGCTCAAATAATTTTTTTTAGGTAAAACTACAAATGGTTTATTAGTTCCTAAAATAGACCAAACATAATAAAACTAATCACAAATGAAGGAAACAAATGCTTTGTTTTCAGGCCATAAATGAGGGGTCAGGAATACAAGGTCAGATAACTTCATGGCCCCAGGTAGTTGCTAATCCTCCTTGTGAATGTCCTCTGGCACTACAAGGCCTCCTGCTATTGCCACGAAGAAGGCACCAAATGTCACTGGTATACAGTTGCAAGGTCCATGCACGTTTAACGTGTTATAAAGAAATAAAATTGGTATACTTTAATTCCACAAGCCTTAAGAAATGGCACATGCTGCCATGGGATTATGCTGTGCCACATTAAAGACAGCTGAAGTTCCTCAAGCCTCTCCCGGGAGCTCAAACTGCTACAAAGTCCAAGATGTCAACAGTACCACTTGAGTCATTGTGTGCTTATAGCAATGTCTCTCATCAGTGTCAGTGATACAGAAAGAGTGGGTGGCAGAATGTGTGTTTACTCGCTTTCCAAGTGTCTATTTTCACCTAACAGTTAGATGTCTGACACATCCTACAAAGAAGTTACAAAGTTATTCATCTGCAAACCAAGAGATATGAATATGCTTTGTTATGGCCATTTGTTCTGTCCATTTCTCTGAGCTTAAGAAACTACAACAGCTGCCAGCAGAGTAGAAGAAATTCCTTTGCTAAAGAGAAAGGATGCTGCAATAGGAGGCAGTTGATCAACAGTGTGTTTAGCTTGGAATGTGATATGTCACTCAAGTTGGATGATTTAAAAGCATGTTTTGTCAGCCAGTGGGTCAGTCTTTCCACACGGAAATGAGATCCCATTCTGGCAATGATGGCAAAGCTTAAGAAATTCTGAAGCAGTTACTCTGGAGATATAATGGGCTTGTGTATTTAATAAAAATGTGACATTTGATAGCTCACCCATAACAGTATATTCTTATTTGGACAAAATACAAATATAGCCTCCTGTTCAGACTGCTCTGCCAAATGTCAGCATGCTTAGGAGGCTTATTGTGTTAATGGAACTTTGAAGTCTCCCATAGCATTTCAAAAACAAACTCAGTGTCTGTCAAAGGACTGCATGTATGCAGTATTGAAGATAACAGCAGGTATCAGAGCACAGTTGAGTATGCATGTGTGTTTTTAGGTTTCATTTTTCTCTTTTCAGTCAAACCACATTTTTTATTTGTGGAGCAGTGAACTGATATTATTATTGTGATGATATACATGATTGTGATTCATGATGCAGGATTCCATATTGTTGCTTTCCAGGAATCTCTCTCAGGAGCATTGTCTTTATTTGTTAAGAATATCAGCTTGTGCCAGCAACTGCTCAGTTCATTTCTTGCAATTTCAGGGAACGGTAACTATTCCATATGGATGATTTTTAAATGTAATTCCTGTGGAAATTATATGGAAATCATGTTAAATATACCTTTTTTGTTTCCATATTGTTAAAAATTAAGATGCAAAACCAAAGAGTACAGTGGGGAAAAAAAGTATTTGGTCAGCCAATAAACAACCAGTGAGAATTCTGGCTTTTACAGACCTGTTAGTTCTTCTTTAAGAAGCCCTCCTATTCTGCACTAATTACTTGTATTAATTGCACCTGTTTGAACTTGTTATGTCTATAAAAGGCAACTGTCCACACTCTCAATCAATCACACTCCAAAGAGCTGTCTAAGGACAACAGGGACAAAATTTTAGACTTGCACAAGGCTGGGATGGGCTACAGGACAATAGGCAAGCAGCTTGGTGAGAAGGCAACAACTGTTGGCACAATTATTAGAAACTGGAAGAAACACAAGATGACTGTCTGGGGCTCCATGCAAGATCTCACTTCATGGGGTAAGGATGATTCTGAGAAAGGTCAGGAGTCAGCCCCAAACTATACAGGAGGACTTGATCAATGACCTGAAAAGAGCTGGGACCACAGTCTCAAAGAGAACCATTAGTAACACACTATGCCATCATAGTTCAAAATCATGCAGGGCATTCAAGGTCCC
>BRDA01006501.1:0-11109 GCA_036984385.1 Crenuchus spilurus
GTGCCATAAGAGGTCAAAAATTTCAGCGGGACAAAAACTGAGTGCTCAGTTCTGGTTGTTTGTGACTTATTCAAATATCAATAAAGGACTGCAGCCGTAATGTTTGAATGTTTTTTTTTCAGTATTTTTAATGATTATTCCAAAAAGTTATGTCACATGGTTTAAAACAAAATCTTTAACAGGCAGATTAAAATGATAAAACTATTACAAGTTTTTATAATAAGAAGCTTTCATATACAATCTTCCTTTTATATATATTAGGACATGAGAAAGTAATGAATCTCTGCATGTAAGGAATCTGTCTGTCTGTCTGTATTTTTGTAAAGGTGATGATATATTATGGTCAGTCTGATGTCTAGCTGTGGTTAACTGAATGGAAGATACTTCACTATTTCTTTGTACTCTGAAAACTCAGAATTTATTAAGAAAGTATAAGTCAACCTTTTCCCCCCTTTACTTGTGTAGCTTGTCCAGTGACTGAGTGCTGAGATCCGAGAAGTGAGGTTTATTTTAAACTGTGCTCTAATTGCTGTAAATAGCTTCCATTTCACATTAGGCTACCTCAGGCTTAATGTCTGCTTGCTGTTGTTTTTATGCAGTTGTTCCGCTTTCTCTCTCTCTCTCTCTCTCTCTCTCTCTCTCTCTCACACACACACACTCTCTCTCACACACACACACACACACACACACACACACACACACACACACACACACACACACACACACATACATACATACACACACACACACACACACACACAAACTGTCTCTATAGGGATTTTCCACTGTGTTATTGAAGCTCAGTAACACGCTGCCTGTCTGCTTCTAAATCTAACACTAACCTTTACCTTAATAACTAAATTCACATCCTTCAGCCTTTAAATCAATAAAACAAGTGAAAAAATGGTGTTTTCCCTCATGAGAATAGCACACTGTGCTCACAGTGTCAATGTTTCACTCATATACACAGGCAGACACATATTTTTGTCCCCAAATGCTACCAGACACACTAAATTCTCATGTTTTCCTATAAAAGTGGGGGTTGTACTGTGTTTAGGGAGCAATGTCCATACTGATATTGTGAGGACATCATGCACATGTCCTCAGATGTTATTGACAATGTGGAGACAATATCTTGCAGCAATAATGCTGGGATCAGCTTATGCCTTCTATTCAACACTTTGACCATTGCGCTTACTTTTTTGATGTTTGGTAAATATGACTGTTATTATTATGTTATGAAAGAGCAGAAGTCCACAGATTGACAGATAAACAAACATTGGCATTTTGGGGGCATTTTGCAATTTTCTCTCTCTCTCTCTCTCTCTCTCTCTCTCTCTCTCTCTCTCTCTCTCTCTCTCTCTCTCTCTCTCTCTCTTTTTCATACACACACATAAATACAAGCAGTTGGTATGTGTTTCTGTGTGGCTGGTGGTGCCATGCTGCTCTGACACCCCAGGACTCTTTTTATAAAGACGTTTTGATTTTATGGACCTTGGCCAGAGTCCTGAAGCAGGATTACAGCTAAGGCTCGGCGGTCTCTTCACACTGGATGCTGGGACAGGTCTGCATTTATATAGCCCTCTGCCCTGTCCGCTTGTCTGGGTGATGTGTGTGTGTGTGTGTGTGTTTGGGTGGGGTAGGACAGAGACAGGAGAATGACAAAGAGCAAGAAAGACCGAGCTAAATGTGGGACATCTCAGCAAAAATTACAAATGGGCAGCCCATTTCCTAAAACATTACGTTCAGTATCACAATATTTTCAGTTCAGTGCCACCAAAACATCTCCAATCCATCATGGACTCTGTAAGCTCTCTGAATGTGTTCTGTGGTGTCAAGACATTAGCAGCAGATCCTTTACATTGTGAGATGGAACTGCTGTTTATCAGACTTGTTGTTTCAGCAGATCTCACAGATTGAGATCTGGGGAATTTAGAGGCCACTGTTGGTAATCACTGACCACTGCTGACTGAGAACTCCACAAGCTTTCTGTTGTAGATGCTCTGAACCAGTCATCTGGTCTGGCTCTTGTCAAAGTGGCTCAGATTTGCATGCTAGCATGTTTTCACCATCACCCAACATATCATTGATGAGAACGTCTAATATATCCCAGATCATCACATGCACCATTGTGAAAGTGCAGTGAAACACACATACACACACACAACCCAGTGGGCAACCCCTATCCATCGCACCCAGTGGTTAGGTGCCATGGATACCCTACTAGGGGTTTGAACCAGTCATAATACCAGGTCCCTAACCACCAAGCTCACTGCTTCATCTAATGTTATGGGCAACCCATCTTTTAAAAATATTAAGTGCTGGAGTTCAGTATTACAATATACATACAAACAAAACAGCCCCAACCAGTCCTGGAGTCTATAAACACTCTGTGGTATCTGGCATTAAGTCTGGCATATTTCCTGTTAAGAGATAATCGGTGTTGTTTACCTGTGAGTGGGATTAATGTTATGGATGATTGGTGTATAGCATGATATCATAGTAGATACTCTTTTTTTGAAGGAGATAAAAACAATACACAGGTTGCTTTGATTGGATTACCTTCTTTCTTCTTTTAAAATGACATCCAAGCCAACTACGTTAACACTGTAAATGTGAATCCAGCTGAAAATGTCCTAAAATTTATATTAAGATCAACCAATTTAGCCAATGTGATTTTTCACACAATGGAATTTGACCTCCGCATTTAACCCATTCGTGCAGTGAAACACACACAAGTGAACACACTAGGCTGTGAGAATTTGTGCCTGAAGCGGTGGGCAGCCTTTATCCACCAGTGCCCGGGGAGCAGTTTGGGGGTGAGGTGCCTTGCTCAAGGGCACTTCAGTCATGTCCTGTCTGGGGACATGGGGGATCAAACCTGCGACCTTCTGGTCACAAGACCAGATCCTTACCACTTATTGTGCCCATATGTACAATAAACTCAGCATTCAGAACAATCTGAAGCACCCAGCCAATTTCAGGATTTACAGTTAACAGTTGTTATCTAAACCCTCACACTCTTAATGCTAACATACCAGTAATGTTGTATGAAGCCAATACAGTAAGTGATGTATTGGCCAGAATTGATGAGGACAATGAGAAAGTTAATTTGCCAGTAGTGTCTGTGACGTTGTGACAAAGCAAATTTCTTTAATGCTGTTCTGTATCATCAAGAGAAATATAATCAGAGAATGTAGAACAAGGTTGTAAAGCTTTTTTTTAAAAAAAGCTTTGTTTCACTTGAATAAGATATAAATGAAAAGTTAAATTGCAAAATCATCATTTTTCAGTTTCTGACATTAATTAAAAATGCCTGTTGCTGTTTACACTGTGTGTAAAATTATTTATAACTGGACCAAAATAAAATGGCCCAAAATTACTTAGAAAAACATCTGCTTCCATTGACTTCCACTAAAAGCAAAGTATGTTGTGCTCTAAAGACATTTGGAATAATATCTGCTCATGCAAACAAGCTCTTCATATTTATCTAGTCAACTTTTAATGCATTGATTGTTTGGATGTAATTATTAATGGGAAATCAAAGCACTATTTCTTTAGTGAAGGTGAAAAAGGTCTAAAGGAGGAGAAGTAAGAAAACATAGAGAGGGTAGAAAAAAGGTATAGAGAGCTTGTTTGTGTGTAAGAAGTGTTGACGGGGCAGGCCAGGGCCTGTCTTTATGTCTGTATAAATTTTTCCTGGGTCAGGAATAGCACATGGTAGCACCAGAGAGGGGGTGTTGGAAGCTGGCATCATTTCAGAAAACTAACCGTTCTTGTCCAATCAGCACAAGATGACACTGAGAGAGAGAGAGAGAGAGAGAGAGAGAGAGAGAGAGAGAGAGACGTGTGCTACATAAAGTTATATTACTTAGATGTAGCCCTAACAGCCACCACTCACAATAGAAGCCAATAACATTGATTATCTTGTAGAAGTGGTGCATGTGAATGTCTGGAATATATTAATAACACTTGACTCTTGTGAAGGATGCTGGAAAAAGTGCTGGATTTTGGATGCTGGAAAAAATACACAAGTTGTGGACCCTGGCCACTTTAACAAAGGCCAAAGAACTGTGACTAGATAAAGCATCTCTGAACCATCAAAGCTTGTGTGGTGCTTCCAGTCAGCAGTGGTCAGTACCTGCTAACAGTGGCCTCCAAACTCACCAGATTTCACTCCGATTCACTCCGACTGGAACAGCAAGTCGAATCTGTGATGGTTCCACCTCAAAACTTACAGGACTTAACGGATCTGCTGTTAACATGCCAGCCAAAATAGGGCAGCTTCTTGCCTCTTTTTCATTGGCATGGTGCTGGTCCCAAAACAGTGGTTTTCCACCACACAAAAAAGGTCCTTGACTGGGAAAGCTAGTACCGCTCAGGCCTCTTTAAACTTCTTGGACTGGAACCAGTAAACCTGGGATGCAAGTGGTGATTCCCTGGTGTCACAAGATGTCATGAATTTAGATGTGCTAGAATATAGATAGACCAGTATATCAGTTAACTTGTTACTATTCAAATAAACCACTGATACTGGTAAAGCACTGGTTCTGGATCTCCTCATGACTTCCTCTTCTATGTCACGTCGACATCCAGATATTTAACCACTAAGATCTCAAACCAGTGGAAATGTGATTCTGTTCTTTAAACATTTGCTAGTTCATGTGAACCAGTATCAGCTCTAGCATGACCACCAGCCTTTTTGTGGTGGAAAAGTGGTATCTTAGGGTCATGGCTGCGTGGGTTTGAGCTGTTTTGGTGGCACATGGGGTACCAACAGTATATTAGTTATGCTGCTTTTAATGTTACATTATTCTATTGTTATGTTAGCAAATCGCTTTTAACATTATGACTGTATATATAAAAGTATATTTCTGAGAAAATATTCAGCTCCTGAAATTCAGTATTCATTTATATTAAGACACAATTTATATTAAGAAACAGAATTTAGTTCCTCTGCAGATAGATGCTGCATGTACACTGCAGTTTTAGAGGGAAATCAGTACATTACAACTATTTTGATCTGATAATTTTGATATGATTGTTTTTTTACTATTACTTCTACTTATTATTACTTGATTATGTGTTTCGGTAACTCTGACCAAGAAAAAGAGATAAAGAGAACAAGAGAGAGTTTCAAGAAATAACTTAGAAAAACGACACCACACAACATGCCCTACAAATGATTGGCTTCTTCACAAACAAAGGTTTTACGTTCACAAAATAAAAACTGCTAAAAAAGAACATATAAGCTAGGCTTCGATAGCTTTTAGTTTCTGGATGTCAAAGACATTGTCATGTGATTGATGTCATCAATAAATGGCTCCCAGCCAGTGATTTTGGAAAGTCATTTACAATCTATTTACACAAAAAAGAGGAGGACAATCTTTTCCATCTCATCCAAAACCATGTATTGTATTATTTTTAAGAAAGGATCAAATGAAAATATGAAATCCAGACCATTGTGCACTCCCTGAAAAAAATCATGTGTTGGATTTACTTTAAAAAATCAAGGCAACGTTTTGCACCAATTTTTTTAAGTAAATTCAACTTGATGAATTTTTAAGTAGTAAATTCAACTTGATGAATTTTTAAGTAAGTTCAACTAAAAATCTTTTGTTACACCAACTCAAATGTATTAGATTCATACAACATAATATTAAATCAGTCTAACTCAACAAATCAAGCTCAATTTACATATTTATATTTATAGCATTTAGCAGACGCTTTTATCCAAAGCGACTTACAATTGGGGATTAGGTGCCTTTCTCAAGGGCACTTCAGTCGTGACGCCACAGCTGCCCTGTATTCACCATAATGTATTATAAATGTAAAAATGGGCTTGTGCAAAATGTATTACTTGAATATAATTTTATTAATACATTCCTAACTCGTATATCAACAATGACATCAACAATGAAAGTTTTTTTTAATTCCTAAAAAAATTAGAAATTGAAAACATAAACTCAGTTCCTCAGACCCATCTTCATATTCAGATTAAGTGCAAATTAATACAATTATATTCAAGTAATACATTTTGCACAAGTCCATTTTTACATTTATAATACATTATGGTGAAAACGGGGCAGCTGTGGCCTAGTGGTTAAGGATCTGGTCTGGTGTCCTGAAGGTCGAAAGTTCAATCCCCGGGCAGGTCACAACTGAAGTGCCCTTGAGAAAGGCACCTAATCCACAATTGTAAGTCGCTTTGGATAAAAGCGTCTGCTAAATGCTGTAAATATGTAAATTAAGCTTGATTTGTTGAGTTAGACTGACTTAATATTATGTTGTATGAATCTAATACATTTGAGTTGGTGTAACAAAAGATTTTTGAATTTTTGAGTTGAATTTACCTAAAAAAATTGGTGCAAAACGTTGCCTTGATTTTTTAAAGTAAATCCAACACATGATTTTTTTCAGTGCTGTAAATCTAGCAGAGAGAGGTAGACCTTGAAAGGCAATAACCACACAGAGCTCTGTAATCTGTATGTACCACTGAGCCCCATGTCTGATTACATTTTTGAATGTGAATTGTTCATGACAGTGAGTGTGTGAGCTGTGAGGAGTATAAGGAGCTCTGTGAATCAGAGGTTAATATTGAGCAGCCATGAACTAGACATCATGCTGAGCTTCCTCAACCATGAATCCTCTTTCAGTCATTATTAAAGAAACGGCAGAACTGCCTCGAATTCATTGCCATTAAAATGAATTGAAGTGAAGAGTTCCCAGAAGACCAAGCTTTTATTTTGGCAGCTATACATGTTTCACTGTTGTATTTGGTGGCTTGCACTGTTCAACATATTCCCTTAAAACAGCGCTATGATCAGGATATTAATGAACTGATTTCTTTTGAGATTCAAGTTTGATGAGAGTGCCATGTCAGTGTAAAAATGGAAGGAGCTGGTGTCATTGTCAAACAACAAAAATAACATTGAATTATTGCAATAATAATATTATTAATAATATAATAACAACAACGATAAAACAAATTATCCACAACTCTTTAGAAAAACAAAGATGAGTCTCATGCCATGTATGAGGAGTCCTTTGTCCACTACTTCCACCTAATTCAGCTGCCCAACTTCAACTTCCTATTGGTCAACGTGCCAGTTTGTCAACCTATGTGAGATCAGTGCTCAGTATGGCCTCCATACAGCTTCAGCAGACATGCTGGTTGGAGAGCTGCTGTGGCTTCCCTCCGCTTCTACAACAACGTCGCTCTGATTGGGCAATGAGGGATGGAGGAGGGCAGAGCCTGTAGAGGCATTGGTACAGGGTGGAAGGATTCGTGGTGGCGAACGTTCTCCACCGCCTCCCCCTGACATCATGGAAAACTGGTACGAGCCGGCAGCAGTGCTGTAGTAGAGATGATAGGGTGATGAGCTGGCCTGAAAGGGTCCACCTTGGCCCTGGGAAGAGCCGGCGGGATAAGGAGGCGGGAGGTAAGTGTGGTAACGGCCAGCTGGAGCCGTCATGGCGGACATGCCGATGCCAATGGCATTGGTGACAGGGGTTGGGGTGTAGGTGAAGGCCCCAGTAGGATAGGGAACACGAGGATCAGAGAAGCGGCTGTCTGGGAGAGAGGGGATGGAGGAGAACGAGCGCTCCAGACCCACACGAGGGTCAGTGAATGCTGTCAGGTCTGGACCTGCAGGAAGAAAGGTTTTTGGTCAGTTTCAGTACTTGCAGCATGGAAATATATTGTGTAGAATTGTATCAGAACCTCCCAAGCAAAGAAAAACACAGTCTTTTAAGACATTTTTGATCAGTCTAGTCTAGCTTTAAGATAGCTGATACTGCAGTTTGTAGCTAAGGGTTGTAGATTGCTGATAGTTATAAGCGCTGAAGATCTTACAGTGTATGGGGTTGCGGCTGGGAGAGATGGGCGTGGTAGGGTGAACAGTTGGGGCAGTGATAGGGCCCAGATAAGGGTAGGATTGCTCATAGGTCCAGGATGGAGAGGTCTGCATTTGTCTAGAGTCTGAAAAACAGGGATTTGAAGAAAACATCAGGTACAGATCTGGAAAACTGTTTCCCTGAGTTTCTTAAGTACGATTGAAACAAAAACCATTACAGCTGCCCATAGAGAGAGCACACAAAAGAGTGCACACTAAAAAAGTGAGTAAAGAAGAACATCTTCATGCATCCACCTTATCATTACTTACTGATGCCAAATATTATGCAGAAAAAAGATTCAGCAAAGAACACTGAACTCAAACAAGTTAAGCTTGGGATTACATATTAGGATTATGACGGTTAATAAAAAACAGTAACTGTGCATAAGAGTTTAGCATCCTCTGTACAGGATGTGTGAACTTATTTTCAGTTGGAACATTAGCCAGGGTTGCCTATAAAATGTAAAGGGCAGTCAGCATTTTCAAATGTGTAAAAAAAAGGTCTGACGTCTTCTATCAACCGCAATGAGATGTGGATTTTATACAATGTCAGGCTAGTAAAAGTTCCTTGGCTGATGTTAAAAGAACATTCTCAATACCAGGCCACACACTGACTGAGGAAGATGGAGCAGGAACATGAGAGGGGAATAAAATGATGATACACTCAGCTACCTCTGACATGACTTTAGCCTCGATCCTATAACAACACCAAGGCTAATGCACATCTCATTCAGGGCAAGACGAACTATTCAAGACCAAGTGACGTTGAAAGAAGAAGCAGAAGGAGATATTCTCTCAGCATGGGGGTTCAAACACTTTCTCTTTCTCTCTCTGGGGTTTTCTCCCTTCTTCCTTAACTCTCTACATCTTCCTCTTTCTCTTCTTTTGTGTTTCTCTTCTTTTCCCTTTCTCATTCTATCATTCTTGTTAACTCTCTCCCTCTGCTTCTTTCACTCTGTGATTCTCTCTCTTTCTCTCTCTCACTCTCTCACACACTCTCTCTCTCTATCTATCCCTATGGTCTAATAAACACTCGTCGATAGCCTGCAGACTTCCAGACAGAAGGGGAGGGCGAGCCATCAGAGAGGAAGCAAATTACGCGCGGCGGCCAAAAGCCGAGTTTCGAGCTGTTTCAAGTGGAGCCAGAGTGCGGCCCACTGCCAAAGCCCCCTCCAACACCCCCCTCAAGGCTCCTTCCAGAAGCCCCCCTCTTTCCTGCCTCCCCTCTCCAGGCCCAGCACTTCTGATCTGGGGCAGGAGTCACACATGGCTGGGTGGGCGGCTGGAGGCGGATTCGGGCATCCGGTGCCGAGGAAGACTCATTCATTTTTTTACTGGGCTCCCACACACAAACACACACATGCAGCATTACTATACATAGAGGGAGTAAAGGAGAGAGAGAGAGAGAGAGAGAGAGAGAGAGAGAGAGAGAGAGAGAGAGAGAGAGAGAGAGAGAGAGAGAGAAAGGAGGGAGCACACAGCAGGGCTGGGTGAAAACACAGAAACACGCTGTCACTACAAGAATAGACAGAAAGAGAGAGAGAGTCAGAGTGAGAGAGAGATGGAATTAGGGCTGTGGGTGTACGTACATGTGCATGCAAATGTATTTGGCCAATAAAGCCTGATTCAGATCTAATCATGATTAACTCTGATATTTGATTTAAATAATTATTAATGACATTTGCCTTCCTGCTGTATGTATACAGGCAAAGGGGAGGCAACTGTGGCCTGGTGGGGAGGGATCTGGTCTTGTGACCAGAAGGTCGTCGGTTTGATTCCTGGGTAGATCATGACTTAAGTGACTTGAGCAAGGCACCCAACTGCTCCCTGGATGCTGTGGATAGGGCTACCCATCACTTTGAGCACATGTTCACAGCCTAGTGTGTTCACTGTACAGATGGTTTAAATGCGTAGGTCCAATTCCATTGTGTGCAAATGACATTTAATCTAAATGGAGAGTTTAATATGTCCTGTTCCACTGGATTTAGTATCCAGTATTTCATAATTTTTCAATATTACAGTCTATTATATTTATAGATATCACTATGCATGTCATGTGTCATGGAAAAATCTTTAAATATTGTAATATTTTTCCCATATTGCCCACTTATTGCCCACCTTGATGAATTGCCAGTGATGATCTAAGAGTAACAAACAGTATGATGGACTTATAAACTGTACAAGCTATCAGTTTTAGTTGTTCGGCCTTTTACTAAAAAAAACATCAAATTACTCAATTAATCTACAAATTCACACTCAGAACAATCAGGACTTTGCTGTACAGTCTGTAATAAATGCTCCAGCACACTAATGTGGAAAACGGGTTAGAAATGTGTTGGTTTTTGAACCACGGAAACATTTAGAAGTGGCTTTGAAGCTCTTTTCACACACACACACAAAATAAACCCGTTTCATATTTCTTGTTGGATGTATTTCCACTAGATTTTATGAAAGCTGAAAGAAAGTCCATTTATAAAAGCACTTTTGGCTAAAAGCTTCTTCCATGGAGCTCTTTTATTTGCCAGGGAAGCCAAACAAATCTGGAGATGTTGAAGTATTATATTTTGCAAAACTTCTCGTTTAAACAGTACACTCCTGCCCACTCTATCGATTCTTATCAAAACACCAAAATATTTTTCAAGAGAGCTGCCAAATCTCAGGCGGTACTTCCGAAAACTTCACTCATGCAGTTAAAAACATTCTTTCTTTACACCATTCCTGTGACACACACACACACACACGCACACACACACACACACACACACACACACACACACACACACACACACACACACACACACACACAGTGTGGTACTACAATATTTGTGGGTACATTCCATTGATTGGTGTAATACTATAGTACTCAGTAATCTTACACCCACACTGTCAGTTTAGAGTAGTGCTGGGCAATAAAACGATAACGATATGTATCGCAATAGACACGTAATCAATATCAATAGAAAATGCACTCGATAGAACGTTCGATATATATATTTTTCATTGGAATAAACCAGAGCAAAGATTCCGCTTTAAATGCACCTGCTTATGAAGCAAGATTGGTTGGTCGGTCCTCTGGTGCCTAGCAACGTATGGAGTGACACGCTAATAGCCAATCACGAAGCACTATCAAGCTTGGTTGTGCCACCTCGTTATCTCATGCACGCCCTCTTGTTTGTGTAACTTGAACCGGCATCGTGTGAGACGCATGGTGAGT
>BRDA01006501.1:19860-45782 GCA_036984385.1 Crenuchus spilurus
TATATATATATATATATATATATATATATATATATATATATATATATATATATATATATATATATATATATATCCAGGTAAAGTGTTAAAGCATAATTTAAATAAATCTAATAAGTTTTGACATAAAATTTGTATTTTTATAAAGTGTATAATTCAGCTACTCATCATCTCAAAATCTTTCTTTGAGGCAGTGCAGTATTTGCTGTCACCATCAAATACTTGATACTGGTGAGTAGAATGAATTGTTATATACGCTTTTAAAGCAAAAACTGTCAAATGTCCAGTAGTCAACTGGCAAACTACATACACATCCTCCCACTTGGAGCCAAACACACTTCAGTGTGATCAGCATCGTATAACTGTGACAGGAATGGCATTCTGTGCCAAGGCGAGTTTAATGTATCATACAAGAGCTGTTTGTGACAGGTGGCTATTTCTTTTTAACACAGTGATATTTTATAGCATTTCAATGAAGACACTGGGTGCTATGAATAAACTATTTTATGCAAGTGTACAAATCTGGCTGTAGCAAAATGAACAATACTGAATGCTACAAAATAAAAATAATCTATACCCGTGCATACTGGTACTGCTAAACAATACTAATATTAATAGTATTAGTAATAGTAAAAAGACAGAAACTTAACTGCAATGTACGTAAGCCATTCAAGAGAACAGATCAGTCAAAACAAGCTATGTTAGACCTGTAAAATGCTATTTTAAATTGGAACAGCAGTAAAGTATAACTTTACAAATTCAAGCTTAAAGAGTATCTGATGTCATGATAACATGAAATATGGGACGACACCATAATACTGAGTTAAGTCCTATGACTGAAATAAATGTAATACTGTCGTGACTACCTTTGTCATAATAATGCTTCACCTTGTATTCCACTGATTACCCTGCAGTTATTAGAATGACTGAAGACTTAAGAAGATGTAGTGGTTAAAAAAGCTATGCCATAATCATCTGTAGATGTCAACACTTTACTGCTATTAACATACCTCCAACCACAACATTATCATAACCAGCTGGTGTATAAACCTCAAGCACAGTAAACCATACCAATACACACACACACACACACACACACACACACACACACTGAGGATGTAATGGTAGGACAATATCTGGCCAATGAATGTATAATATTTTGATGACTATGTACTGAAAATGTGCAGATCTATGATAATGAAAAAATCTAGGCATAGGCTACTTCAATGTCTGCCAGCATCTGTAGCACATGACCAATTACCATGGACATACTTCTGATATGTTTCCTTGTATCTTATAAAACACAGCTATAATTGAAGCAAATAAGTAAGACAATTGAGTTTTTGTTCTTTTCTTTGTAAAGATTCTCTAGATGTGACCAAAAAATGGAGATTGAGTTGAACATTTTGTCAACCTTTGGTGTATTTAACATTCACACAATGACTAGAAAACTTACGACGTGGTTCTCTGGGTCCGTCGACAGTAATTTTAATGGCTCTCTGATATGTGGCCACCTGAGGGGGGTTGGTGAACACGGTGATGGTGAGAGTAAAACTTTTCCCTGAGAGTGAAAGAGAGTGACAGTGAGAGAGAGAGAGAGAGCATTATTTTATCAAATGCAAATGATGAAAACTGTCATTGACATGAACTTTCACTTCAATTGTAAAAAAAAAGTAACAGGACAGTATAAAGGAAGAAAAGGTATAAATGTAGTAGTAATAGATTAAAGGTAGTATTAGAAGTAATGCAGAGTTAATACATAGTTATAATAATAGCATGGTGTAATACAAATAAGAGACAACAGCAAATGAGGGGTCTCATTATGTCAAACTAATTGACAAGGCGGAGTCAAAGTTCATTCATTTGGTATAACAGGACACTATAAAGGCCATTATCCTGCTTACAGCCCATTTGCCACACATTTAGACTTCTTTGTGTATTTGTGTATAAAAAGAAAAGATGAGGATTGTAACTGAATATGTCATTATGCTAGTAATTATATGTAACATTTGAATTTTACCGGTAAAAACATTTCAATACGGCTTAGAAGTTGAAGGTATTGCATGTCGTTATCCTGCTTAAACCTATCATAGTCTGCATGAATAGCGAAAAAGCATCAATAGACGCCAACAACCTTTTGCATGATAAGCTATCAACACTGTTTCTCAGTTACACATGCAAATAAGTAGACTTGATCACCCCGACTGTTGTCTTAAACATGCATGCTCACAGAGCCAAGACCGTAGTGGGTCTTAAGTAACTGGCATGTGCTCATGTTCTGTTACACAGCACATCACCAAACACTCAACACACACACACACACACAGAGGGAGAGAGAGAGAGAGAGACTGACTATCTTACAGCCAGATAGACTTTACTCCTCATAAACACATACACAGACAGACTGAAATGTAGAAGATACTCATGTTAATCCACACACGCGCACGCACACATGCACACACACAAGAATGGATGGAAAGATGGACAGACAGATAGACGATTAGAGAGTCAGACAGTCAGATATACAGGCAGACAGAAAGATAGATAGATCTGGGTGTTGAGACAAGTGGTCACAGTGACATGTCACTCATCACTATTGCGATGAGCTGGACCCCTGGGAAGTGGTGGTCTAAGTGCCAAAGGTAGGGTAATGTTGCATGGTACTAAATGGGTCTGCCATGCTAGCCAGCCACAGCCAGACCATTTTACACACACACACACACACGCACACACACACACACACACACACAGCAGACATGCACACATACACACACTGTGTTACTCAGACCAGATGACTAGACCTGGGAAGAACTCCAAGCTGTTCCCAAAAATCTGACAAACTAGGAGCACGACTACCCACACACACATACTCTCACACACTGAGCGCAAGCGAGTCAGTGTTCAAACACTCACACACGCACACACACGTTTAGGTGGTGCCAGGTACTATTCTCAGTCTTGTTACTGTGACAACACTTTCAGAAATGACCTCATGTCAACCCAGTCGCTGTCCCTCTCACACACATGTATTTTTATAACAGTACAGATATAGTCTAATACAGGCATACAACTATTTAAAAAAGCAAACAAATGCTGTCTATGCTAAGAGTTTTACCACAGATGATCCCAAAGTCACATTTTTCTCTTTCATTCTGTTTTCCACCGAGTCCTTAATGCTCACAATTTACAACAACACTCTCATTTTTATACCTTGTTAGGATATGTGGTCATACATACTAATATTTAACCACCATTATGTAATAAGTAAGTGTCTTTTTTAACAAGGATCTTTAAAAGTCTAAACTTAATGTCAGGAGCCAAAAAGAAATATTTGTATAATTCCATAAAAAAATAAAAATAAATAAAAAGCACTTTACATTTTAGGATAACCTGATTTTTCTCTGATTGCCCTGCTTGGTTGTTTCTGACTGGAAAATGAACAAAAACACAAACGTACACTAGGGTGTAAGAAAAAAACTGAAGCACCTGAGTATTGCTATATTGTATTTTTTATCACACTTTACTAATAGTTTACATGCAAGGCAGACTGTGCTTCATTTTGTGCTGTGTTTAAACCTCCGACTGCTATATAGCAGCTTTTTCATCTATCTTCAGCCATTACATTCTTCTTCTCCAGTGTAAACAAGCAGAATAAGGGCACACCACTGACAGTTTCCCTAAAAGTACATTGAAAACAGTATATCAACTTGCTAATATAAATTACAGTGCTGCAATATATCATAAAATATTGAACAGTAACTCCTGTATCATGATGCGTACTGTATTACCAGGTTCTTGTTAATAAACAGCCATAATACACAAACATGTAATGCTACTAAGCTGTGTAAGTTCTAGTCTTTTAACCAGTCTTTTGATAGAAGTCAAATGTCATCAAATGTACAGCACTGTCATGTTTTCCTATCATCATGGGGACATTTGCTCCTAATACAAAACAACCAAAACAAACACACACACACACACACACACACACACACCGACACACACCCACACACACGCGTTATGGCTGAGTAGTTTAAGTGTCTGGGAGAGAGACATTCTGTCTGAGAGGAGCACACACACACTGTCCAAACTGCCAGGAAGTGCAGAGCGTTCCTCAAGGGGATGTCCCCACACACACAGTCTGTGTGTGAGAGTGTGTGAGTATTAGTGTGTATGTGTATGCATGCGTGCAAACCATTGCCTCAGGACTGCTTATGACTCATCAGTCCGTCCATACACAGACTCTGAGAAAACAAGTGACAAGGGAGGGAGAAAAAGAGATATAGACATAAAGAAATACCAAATTAGAGACAGACGCTCCCTTTGTTATACTTTATCAAACACCATCAGAGGGGTATCAGGGTAGTGCATGTTTATGCCTGTGTGCAAGAGTGTTTGTGTGTGTGTAGTTTACATTTCTGCTTTACTTAAAACACTCTCTCGCTTTTTTCCAACCCGCACTCTTTTCCAGCACTAACTCTTAATCGCTTCCATCACTGTGGAGAGCAGCAGCTATCTGGCCACATAGAAAAGGGCAGACGAGCACAAATATACACACATTTGTGTTATTAACCATACTAAAGTAGTCACTCTGAACTGTAATCCTAACCATACCAACCCTAATCTTAACCGTACTAAGCCTAATCCTAACCATACTAACTGTAACTCTAACCATAACCATATTAACCCTAACCCCTAACCTTAACCACACTAGCCCACCCTACAACCATATTAACTAACCCTCAGTCATAAAAATACTATCCCTAACTCTAACCTTAACCATACTAACTTTAAGATTGATCAGTGTGGACATGGAAATCTGAAAAATCTAATTGGTCACACTTATCATAATGACAGTATGTGGTCCTCACAATGAGTTAAAAACAAATATAAACACACGTGCGTGCATGCGCATGCACACACACACACAAACACACACACACATACACACAGTAGGACAAAAGGCTGTGTTAACATGTGCATTCACAGTGGCAGGCTCTGGCATGTGTGGGTTTCAGCAGCTGCAGGTTAGTCAGGTGGGTTATATCAGCTAAATCATATAAGGTCTTTGAATAGAACCCTGTGGGACTCCCTGTTTCCCAGAAGAGTTGGGCATGTGTGTGTTAAAAGGCAGACGCTTTGTTGACTAATCTTTCTGTCAATAAAGTAAAGATATTCTCTCTCTCTCTCTCTCTCTCTCTGTCTGTCTTACACACACACACAAACACACACACACAAACACATACAGATGTTTATAATACCACAGGAACATTTACCTTAGATACATTTCAGCATTTTGTAATCCATTCTAAGCATGATGGATTATCCACTACCTCTATTGTTGTTACTCTATCACTCCTCCAAAAATAGCTCTATTGATCACTGACCATAAAAACCACACTGAACTGCAGCTCAGTTATTTTGAGATATATAATGATACATATCTGAAAATGAATCGTACCTTGTACTAACAATACTTCCACAAATAATGATATTACAATTATGCTAAACCAGACAAACTCATGTCCTGATATTTACACACAAGTCTATTTTAAAAATTCCAACTGATAGATTTTCATCTAATTACGGTGGTATAGTGAGAGGTACCAATTAGAAGTTGGTTTGACTCTGGGACATTACTATGTTAAAAGCAGTTGGTGCTGTCTATGACATAGAGTCTATACAGTTAGACAGACATTACTCTCTTATTTTGCCACACGTTACAACACAGTAGTTGAACAGACGGTTGTTTGACTAGAAGCACAATGGGCTGATTGAGGGCTGGCTGCTTGGCTAGCGTAAATAGAGGCTTGTGTTTTAAATAGATAAGGGCTTGGGCATTTGACTACACCTGATTTTGTCAGAGTCACGTCTAGCCATCCGTTAAGGGAAATTCGAATGACTTCAGCAGTGAGATGGCAGTTACTCGACATTAAATACATTCACTTGCATAAATACACAGACAGTTACATATATGAAAGGGTATAGACACTCTTCCATTTTTGACAGAGGAACCCAGATATGAAAATCTGTACCCCGGATATCAGCCTATTCTGTCATAGTCCAGTTACTTATGTTTTGACTCTATTTCCTGTGTTGGTGTGGCATTTGAAAGTAAGAAAGACAGAGAGAGAGAGAGAGAGCAAGTGGCAAGGCCATTATACAAAGCCTGTCATAGACTAACAGAATGGATCATAATGAAAAACAGCAACGTCTACCCTCTGCCAGCTCAGTGATGTAGAACAGAGCCAGACAATAATGGGCACGGAAGAGAAGAGAGAAAAGCATCACATGTGAGATGAAAGTCAACTTAATCTATATCAGCTGCCCATTTAGGTTGCTCATGGCTTACCTCTTCCACTGCGGCCCACGAAGCGTAGGTCATTGAATCGGGCCACCTGGTTCTTTAAGGCTGCTGTAGCATTGCGGAGCTCTGCCGAATAATTCTCATCATTTCCAGCCATCACTGTCACCAGTGTGCCATCAGGGATATCACCTAGAGCAACCACCTAGCAACCAGACAGAGACTGGTTAGTTAATAATAATAATAATAATAATAATAATAATAATAATAATAATAATAATAATAATAATGAAAATTATGATTGTTTCTTAAAATAATAATAATATTGTGCACTCAAAATAAAATAATCAAAGAAGTTGTTTGACAAGTTAATAAACTTAAAAAATATTTCATTGAAATTGAAGTAAACAGATTCAGTGGAGATCCTGTTGCATTATTCTGTTATCATATATTTATTTTATAAACATGAGGAAGATTTTGCCAAAGATGTATTGTTTTGCATTTTTCTTAATATTTTCTGTTTATTTCTTCAGGTGTTTTCATTGATTTTTGTCTGACCACTTTGCCTCACTTCCATTTTTAAGCTGGATTTGCAAATGTTGCAACTTGTTTATATTACTTTCATCTGCCTGTCACAGTTCCATACAGGAAGAGGTGATAAAACCTGTATATAACTGAAAAGCCTCAACACCACCCCTCTCTCATCTAAAGCAAACAAGAACTCACAGAAGCCTTATTTTCATATTAACTGTAATCTGACTGAAGTATCAGGGTGCATACAGAGGCCCCCTTGTTCTGATGGGGCTTTTAATGTACTGCTGGCCGGAACTCTGAGGGAGAGTAGTTCAGGTCAGATGGAGAAATAAAAGGCAGCAACAATTACTTAGGGATTTTCCCTCCAAATCAGTAAAAATGACAACTTTGGAGTAATTTTAAGATCTGTCATGAGATGTGAGAGAAAATAAATAAAACAAAAGTCAATCTGAAAAAAAAAATATTTTAAAAGATTAAAAGTCAAGCATGTATGCCTTGGTTACCTTGAAGGCAATGGGCAGAGTCTTGTTGCAGCGCCAGTGAGTTGGCAGCACGGAGCACAGGAAGTTGGGGCTGTCGGTGCGCACGAGCTCTCCGGGGTGGTCGGACAGGACCTCCACCATGTTCCGCTCTGCCACGCGCACTTTGGCCACCAGGGCGGCGCCACTGGCCTCCTGCGCCTCAGCCAGCTTGGCCGAGCCCAGGCTGGAGGACGGGGGGGTAAAGCGGCGCCCGGGGGCAGGGTCTGACACACACACACACACACACACACACACACACAAGGTTAGCATGCAGAAGAAAGTGGCCAGATGTTGCGGGGGAAAAAATGTTTACTTTCTTAATAAGGCGGCAGGCATTAAAGAGTAGCTTTCGCCAATAAAAATGTGCCTTTAAACTGACGACAGGATTACTTTAAATAAATACCTGTTATAACTGGCTCTGGCGTTCATTTAAAGGAAAAATAAAATAAAATAATTACTTAAAAGTTGAATAAAAATACAAACACGATCGCTGGCTTCAAAAAAACATTAAAAAGGGGAAAAGTTGGCTCTGAAACTCATTTAAGACAAAAAAAAGTTGGGCGCCACTTTCTGAGCTCCTGTGCGGTTGAGCGGCTCTGGAGGAGCTTTAAAGCAGTGAGACCGCAGAGACAGAGATAGAGCCAGAGAAACCCACTGAGACTCAACCAAGCACCCAACACAAACAGAGAGAGAGAGAGAGAGAGAGAGAGAGAGAGAGAGAGAGAGAGAGAGAGAGAGAGAGAGAGAGAGAGAGAGAGAGAGAGAGAGAGAGGTGCGTTGACACTGTTATTTTGGTAATTTGGCTCAGCCTCAGCAAACACGTTCACGTATAAAAGTGAAACACGAGTAAACAAGCATAAAACACACAATGTTTTCACACTACAGTCGTTTAAAACGGAGAGAAATCGGATTCTACATCAGGTCTAGAGAAGACTTACACGTGTGAGCTCACAAACCTCTATAAAAACGCATCATACCGTATTTGGCGTCCCAAAGAAAAACCATTGGTATCCTGTTCGTTGGTGCTAATTTTGCACCTACTGCTCCACAGGCGACACTGGGTGTCCACACACTGACTCCCACAGGCCACGGCAGGTTCGGGCTTGGCTCGGTTCTGACAGCGTGGTCGTCTGTCTCTATCCACAGCGAAGAAAAAGTTCCAGCTGTTGGTTTTAAAGCCTCTGAGACATGACGCTCTCCGTTAACTCTACACAGGCGAGCAACATAGTCTTCTCCTCGGAGTCAGAGCTGTCAGGACGAGGCTGCTGTTCACAATGTTTATAAAGTTTCACGTCTGAGGCGTCAGCGCCTTCATTCATCTGGGCCAGGCGCAGTTGCTAAATAACGTGCTCTTCCTGACTGTGTGTGTGGGTGTGGGGTCACACCCCTTGTAGAGAGCATGTACCCGCGGTGAGAACGCTGATATATGAATGAAGCTCCCCACAGCCCGGCCGCCTTTTACCGGCAACTGGCAGCGCAGGAATGCAGCCCGGCGCTACTGATTTGCATAATTCCTCCTCTGAGCCGCTGTGATTGGCCAGTAGCGATTGCTCGCGCCGGGCTCGACCAATCAGAGCTGCGTCCGCAGCGAGCGCGAGGGTCCGGCCCGCTATTGCTACAGCGGTCAATGGAATTCCTCAGCGCGTGGCCTCGTGAGCTGTGAGGTCGTTTTGTTTTGACGCTCAAAACAGACGATTTAGCCACATAAAGGCTCCAAATCAACTGGAAATGTAAGCCAGAAAAATATAACGTAGATACTTTAGTAATAATAAGTATTTTTTTTCTGTATTTTTGGTTTTAGAAACGACTCTGGGATGAGTATTGCAATTCACTTAGCCTGTTAACATTAGCTTTATATTTAAAGATAAAAGCACCTCAAATGCCAGTCAAGAGATAACACACCACCTCACTGGGTGTGGCGGCCAGAGAAACACTCAACATCAACTCTCACATCAAGATCCGCTAACAGAGGCTGAGACTGCAGTGGAACCGGCGGCCAGAAGGGGGCAGCAAACGACCTGAATGATGGCCACGTTTTCTCACGTTCACATGTGGAGCCTTTGTGATGTTTATGAATGCAGTTAACGACATTATACTTTACACATATCTTATAAAATCGGACTAAAATAGCGGGACTTTTCTGTATTAAAACGCCACCAGTTCAGTGTTAATGCTACCTGAAGCAGAAGTGGGAAAATTCCCTCCATATCTCACAAATGAAAAACCAGGTCTGCTATTTACTTTCACTTTCTCAAAAAGCTGGTATTAGTATGCTAATCGCCTGCATTATATAGGATATAATTCGGTTTTAAAGACATTTTATCTAACGTTCACCTTTTACAGAAAGAAGAGAGAAGGCCAGTCACTTTGAATCACAAATGTAGCAGAAAGCATGAAGGCGTTTCATTTTTCATACACATCCCTCTGGCTAGGCTCTTAAGACAAGGCCATGCTTGGACAGCAAGCAACTGGCACTTCTCCTAAAACTTCAAGACATGCGTGTCAAAAAGACTCTTCGTCTGATTAATAATACGGCTCATATGGGAGACAACGAAGTGTTGAATAAAACATGCCATCAAAGTCACCTGTTCACCAAAATACGTAGATCTCAGTGACATTTATGCGACGGTTTCTAGCATTGACACATCATTTGGCTGCATTGGTCTAAGCCTGTTCAGCCACAGTCTTATGTTTACTGCTTTTCCTCCTTGTAAAACTGATTCCTCATCTGTAATCGGAGGCAGATGGTGTTAATGGTTATTTGTTGGTGATATTAGCTCTGCATGCTCAGCGCTGTAAATGTAAAGTCAAAATGACAATGAACTCCGAGCGGCCTGAAAACTAGTTTTAAGTTAAATAGATGAAAGATGAGTCAGGTCATCTTTACAGTTTATTCTGTTGTACAGACGAGCTGTTCGTCTGTGTATTTTCAGGTTAAAACGTGAATTATGACTTTAGATTTAAAAATGACGTCTTGTATTCAGTGTTTTATTTTATTTTATTTTATTTTTAATGAAACAGCACTCTACTGCTCTTTCTTCTTCTGCGTTTGTCATTTATACGGACATGTCAGTGGTGTTCATTTAATTTGAACCAGTATTTTCTTTAATATGTTTGTCTAAAAACAATAACATACAAAATGTTTACAAAATGTTAACTGTACAGGAGAGGTCAAAAACCTTATAAAGTTTCTGTGTCGGTTAATATAAAGAGGTTTTATTGCAAAAATTTTTTTAGAATTTGGTCCAATCAGCATGAAATTTTCATACCTTGTACATAACATTTTCTAAATATTGATATAAATATATATTTATATATATTTAAATATATATTTATTATATATTTCACCTGTTAGCCCTTTACAATTTTGCTCTAAAAATAAAGTGTAAAAAATACAAAATTAATTCGCTTAAATCGTCTAAAAGACGTAAATGACGTCATTGATATAACTACAGTATGTAAACACAATAATAACGGGATAATATTCTGTAAAACACTAAACGTAACGAAATAGATATTTCTCTCAAGTAACGTGGTGTTAAATATAATCTCGCGATACATAGATTGGCGCACATTTACTGTGAATACTCCCCATTACACTGACAGGACGACGGTATGTGTAAGGATTGTTTAAGCTGAAAAGGTCCAGTACTCTCTTGCATTTCCGTTTTCGGATGTACGTCTCTGAACTGGTGTAATTTGATAAGTTTGGGGTCTGGAGATCAATAACGCTTGTAGTCAGCTATAAAATCTATTGACCAGCGAGGAAAGATTACATACAGGCTGCAGTGTGTGAAAGATGCATTTATAACACCTTAGTCCACATCAGAGCCCATCTGAGAAATGTGAGACAGTAAATATCAGTTCAAAACTGGTGATTTAACCCTTTAAATAGGCAACACTGACATGGACATAAGTAAATGTTTTCACTCAATCATGTCATCATTTATCACATTTCAGTCTATTACTCAATCATTTGTTTTGAATGGACTTTGTATTCAGTACCAGTCATAAATTTGGACACACCTTCTGGACATTCAGTGTTTTTCATTATTTAAAAATGTTCTGCATTGTAAATTAATATGAAAGTCATCCAAACTATGAGTAAACACATCTGTAATTATTTAGTAAACAAAACAGAAATTAAACAAACCAGAATATGTTTAGATTTTACATTCTTCAAAATAGGGACCGCTTGCTTAGATGTCAGCTTTCTTGGCATTTTCTCAGTCAGCTTTATGAGGTAGTCACCTGGAATGGCTTTCAGTTAACAGCTGTGTCTTGTCAAGAGTTCATGACTTGCATTTCTTGCCTCTTAATGTGTTTGAGACATCAATTTTGTGTCTACTTTGAAGAATCTAAAATCTAAAACATGTTTTGATTTGTTTAACTCTTAAGTTTACTACATGATTCCTTATGTGTTCCTTCATAGTCTGGATGACTTCAGTATTAATTTACAATGTAGGAAAAAAGTCAAAATTTTTGACTGGTACTGTATTTTGAAACAAACACTGAATAAAAATGCATGACGTTATAAAAAAGAGGGGAATGCAAACTCATGATTTATATTTGCATTCATTGTTAAGTAAAAACAAACTCATGATTTTACATTTTTTGTACCTTAAAAAGGCAATGTATACTGGAAGATACAAACTACACAACACACTCTGGATATGTGCTAGTTAATCCATTTGAGGTAAAGATTATTATTTTTTTGTACTCCTGCAAGTTTAAGGTTTAAAAAAGAAACAATATTTAGACTTTACACACAGCCCATATAAATTTATCAGAATAATAAAAATATTATTGAAATAATAATGATCTTAAACATCACATTAATACACATAAATATCAATTAAGCCATGCATCTAAAGAAATCATGTACAGTGTCACTAAAGGAGATTTAATATACAGATGTGGTTGCTCAGTAGTTTAAAATCAATGCAGATTTCTTTCATTTGTGCTCAATATTATTGCTTAGTTCTGCTTTCTATTCAAAACTATATTGTCCAACTTCACGGAGAAGTGTAGAACACATCAAACAACATTACATCAATTATTTCTTCACAGCTGACAAGTAAGAAATCAAAATGATGAAGAGAAAGATCAAATGTATAAGATAAACATGCTGGAAGACAAGACTATTGTGTACTATATTAATGAAAAGAGTGTCACAAAGGAAACAAAAAGTAGGACAGTTCTGCTATTACCAAACAGCCCGTTGTTGCTTCGGCTCTTCCTCATGAGATACATGGCCCATGTAAGTGGTCCAGATGCACCAAAGTGGCCTGAGTTCATATCTACTTTGGTCCAGATGAACAGGTCCAAGAAATCTTCAAAATATCTCAATCAAAAATATATACAACTAAGTATGGAGTACTCTTTCACCTCTCTCCCTTTATACTCATCCTTTACCCACCACCCTCCTGCATATTCGTGAAAACCTGAAGTGAAAAAAGAAAGGACAAGAAAAGGCTGAAGGATGGCAAAGTGGTGTGCATTTATAGCTAATATATTCCCCCACTAACCCTGGCCTCAGGAGACAAGCCCAGCTCTTTGCCTCAGGGCACTTCAAACCTGCTAATTTCATTTAGCAACTGAAATGATTTCCACTCTCTCTCTGTCTTCACAACACTCTCTTTTTTTTCTCTTCACGTCATGAATGAGGAGGCTGAGGAAAAGGCCAGTGTGAAGTTTTCATGAGCATGAGGAAGAAGAGCTAGAGAGGTTCGATGTCTACGTGAAGAAATATTGTATTTCGTGGATGCCGATCCTCGGTAATAAAGGTCCCACTAAGAGTTATTTGGGATAGTGCCATGGAAACATCACTTCTTGGTTCTCCAAAGAACCTTTCAGAGGATTGAAGGTAATTGGAGGTATTGAAGGTAATTTGAGGGTAAAATTGAAGGTACACACATACATGTAAAGAACTGTTACATCCTCTAAATTTTTGGTTTCCTTCTGAAGAGTTTCCACTTGGAGAGGCTGCTAGAAGCACAGCTGATGCTGATTTATAAGTGACTGTGGTGGTTGCTTGATGGCTGATCTATTGCCAAGTGGAATAAAGTTGGCTTGGCAGCAAGTGGCCACAGAGGTTTTTCAAGTCCCCTTCCAAAACCTCACCCAGGCCACTGCAGACGTCTCAGTGGGTTGAGGGTTCTCTGGTTGACTGTGGGGGTGACTTTGCTTTGGTAGAGTAACCAGCATCTATTGTAGAAAGCAGAAAATGCTGGTAAGCCACAAAGAGTCATTGTGGCATTTTGGGACATACCAGAATGTGCCATTTGTGACTGCTGCCACAGTTATACTGTAGAAATGAAATTGTCTAATGGGGTAATCAAAGAGCTTAAAAACCTTCCCATATTAAGGGGTTACTGGAGCGACTGTTAATAGTCTAGAAGCTCCTGCAGAAACCTCTAACTGGGTCAGTTCTGGGTTGCTCAAGAAAAGCCTCCCTAAAGGGTTCCGTCACTGAGGCAAGCTGTAGAACCGTAAAAGCTGCTTTGAGAATCCATTCATTCAGTGTTATTCAAAATGGCTTACTCAAGCACAGATTTACCTCCATATGAAGATGTTCTCTGCTTAACTGCCCAGAGGCAGTCTGTCCCCTCTGGGCCCCTAGAGACAGGCCACCCTGGGGCCAGTAGTGCCCAGCATGCAGGATCAATAATGCCCCCTGAGCTTCCTGGGGTTGGGTAATCAATTGCTGCCAGGACCAGTTGGCCTACAGATTCGGTATTGCTTCTGTTAGAATTAAACCAGCAAGCACCTCAAATGTATTTACTCATCGGGGAACGAGGCAGTGTAGTTACAGAAAGTTTCAGCCATGCCATGCATTTTTGATGCCAAGAGTGGAGCATCACTTGTGACCCTTTTGCCCCTTTTCCCTCTCTATATTTAATCCTCCTGGCTCCCCCTCTCCACTCCTCCTCACTCTCTATTTTCTCCTTTTCCCTCCTCTTTCTCTCTCTCATTTCCTCACCCTCCATGGGTCCGTTAGTTAAGAGTGAGGGAGAGAAAATAACTCAGCTTTAGTTCTCTTCAATAATTAATGTGGTTGTATTGTGTGGATGCTGTTAACTGCTACTTAAAAGTAATTAATTGATTTTCTGACATATCAGTTAGCAGCTCAGTGAAGTGACAGAGCAAAGCACTCTGTCTAGTTTTCTCTTTCTGGTTCACACACAGACACACACACACACACACACACACACACACACACACACATGCATAGGTCACTAACAATACATACAAAGTATATTACACTCTCACACACAATCATATTCTGGTGTGCATGTGTGTGTGTGTGTGGGTGTGTGTGCTTCTGTTTATTTATTTCTTTTAGACTGGAATGGACAGCCCACACACACGCACTCGAGCCAGCTGTATTAACATTACTGATGAAAGAATCTTCTTAATAGCAACACATGTTGTGACGTCAGAACAGTCTGAGACTGTCTTTTCCCATGGTCCTCTAGTCTAGTCTACAACTCTTTTATAGCGGACGCCACAGTTTTTGGCAATTGCTAAAGACACCTGTTCAGTTTTATACAAGACAGCTAGCTAGTAGGGGTGTAAGGGAATATTCATACACTTGAGTATCATAATATATTATGATTGTGATAATGTATTGATTCTCAAAGATAGTTTAAAAAGTAGTGGTATGATGTTGGATGTTACAGGGACTGTGATGAATGAAAATGCAACTAAAAATAATAATTAAAAAGAAAACATAAAATCGTTTTTTTAAATATCTTTTTAACAGTTTTCTTAAAATTAGGTTTAAAAATCCAAATATATCTCCTTACATACGGTATCACAATACTGCACTGGAGTATAATGAATTGTAAACCCTGTATACATATCATATCATCAGATCATTGCCAAAACACATCCCTACTAGCTAGTAATAACAAGTAATCAACATATTATTCTTATTACTCAACCCATTCATTTTAAACTCCTCTTGTTATTAGTTACACAGCATTAGATATGTATATGAGCACTCACTCTACATAAACACATTAAAGCTTCTATAATAAAGCAAAAGCCAATGTAAGATTGAAGTAGAAGTAAAGCTTGACCACTTGTCAACAAATTAATCATGTGACTGTAGCACCAGCCCAGAATATCTTCAATACATTTTCCAGCGTGCTGCCTGCAGCTTAGCTTTAAGATAAAAGCACTACCGGAAGCCGCAGAGGGACTGCCCAAGGGTGAAAGGGATGGCAGGCAGGGCTACTGGCTCGCTCTTAAGAGGATAACGACACAGCAGTGTAATGGCCCCAGTGTGAATTTCAATCTGTTCTCTGAACTGCTCCCAAAGGCCCAACACATTCTAACGGCAGCTCGGGCTTCATTTATTTATTTATTTTATTCTATGTTACATTTGCTAATACTGATGAGTTACTGTGCTAAATGCAACGGTGGCTCCATATCCAGAAAATACTGTAACGTTACAGGAAAAGACAAAACATTCAAAATGTTTATTTTTGACCATTTTTCTTGATGTAATTACCATCAAATGTGCTGTACAGTAATTTAGGGATAACAGCTGCTGAGGTGCCCTGATATATGAAATTAATGGATGAGATAGAGGCTAAGAACTCCACAATATAAAGAATTTAGTTTTTAGATTTTTTGTGCATTATATAAAAAAACGAGGAGTAATCTAAAAAGAAGTTTTGTAGTATATTAGTACATGTAGGCTATTCTAGTGTGCATGGTTGTTTGGTTATTATTCAAAACTTCCAGAGCATATAGAACAGTGATTAAACCTTTTTAATACTGAATCTACTCCAGTGGTGTCTATACAAAATGAATGACACTTGTCAGCCAATCAGAAAAGATTATTTCTCATCTGCTGCAAAGGTGAAGTGTCTCTGGTCTGTTTATAGCAGGTAAAGTTTATTATAGAATAAACCTGTGAATGTGCTACAGCCATTACTGGAACAAGCTGTGGCAGGGCATATATGGTGAATTATTCAAAACTCCTCAACTGGGCAAAGACTATCAGCCTTATGACGAGCACTTCTTGCAAAATCACTGATTGATTTTCTGACACAAGTGATGAAGATGTGCAGGCGGAGGCACAGAAGCAAGAGGCTGGAAGGAAGGGACATGGAAAGAGTAGGGGGAAAAGAAAGAGAGAGATTTGCAGGTACAAAGACATGGATATGGTGTTGACTATGCTAATCCATCAACACTTTGAAGAAAAAAGCAAGGGATGACAAAGAAGACCCACTATGGCCCAGAAGCTTTCACCACTGCACATACTGTATCTACTAAAGAGAAAGGAGAGAGCAGGCAGGTTATTTAAAGAGGTGTAGGGGTTTGCCATAACCTGTAGCCTGAACACACAGACCATCATTTCAGTACTTAGTAAAATAAAAGAAAAGTCTGATTTAAAACCTTTTTGTTATAACAGAAGTCAATGAGCAGACAATGAAGCAATGTTGGAGTATTCCTTCATTCACCGGGTTTCTCTGGAACTGATATGTACGTACCTGTGCTGGACAGAGTGTGTGCAGAAGCCTAGTATGGCCTTCTGAGGGACAAGGCATAGTGTGTGGGTGGGAGGGGCAAGGGAGCTACTGGAGATGTGCCTGAGGCACCATTTAGTGCAATGCTGAATTGATGAGAAGATGCACTGAAGCAGAATCACACACACACACACACACACACACACACACACACACACACACACACACACACACACACACACACGTAGACACATTGACCAGACTCTTATAGAAATATGTGATAGCTAAATATATACACACACTGAGACACACAAAACCTTCTTTTCTGACATACCTAAATAAATAGATTTTTAAGTTTTAATGGGATGACTTTGATGGGTCATTTATATATTTATTAAACATAAAGCAATACAGACAAAATGAAAGTAATCAAATTTCCCCAGGACAATTGCTATAAGTAAAGCTTCCAGTAATATTTCATAACGTAGAGGTTTCTCGTAAAGCTACTTTAAAATAATATGCATACATTGACTCAGTATTAGAAATACATTATTACATACAAAATGCATCAAAATGAATTAAAGTAAACCCACACAGAATATATTTTAAAAGCATTTGTTTAATGTATATCAGTTATTTCTCATATAGCTTTTGTGCATCATCACTATCACATCTCCAAAATAGTAAAGTTACAGGAGAAGCAGAAATCCTTCTTAACTTTTAATGGAAGTCAATGCAGAAACCGTTATTTGGGAGCATTGCTACTGTTCCTTTGATCAATAGATTTTCATACAAAGTAAAGTCCTGCTGTCATTTGCAAATGATGGCAAAAGAGTGAAAAACCTCAAAAGATATGAGGTATTGTTCCAACGGCGAAAACATATTCAGGCACTTTAAGATAAAGTTCTGCTACGGGGTTTAAATAAATATACATTTTTGTTAAACCTGTGTTGCCAAACTCAACTTTTAATGAACATTAAATTCCCAAATTGGGACAAAACATTTCCAGACACAAATGTATTGCATGTCTTGATGTTTCTAAATTAAGGAAAGACAAATCAAAGCCAGTCATGAGCTTCTGCCCAGCAGCAAGTACTGGAGGATGAGAGTGGAACTGGAGGTGGAGATCCAAGAGGAAACAAGAAGCAGCAGTTTAAAGATGACAGAAAAGCAGTGGAACGTGAGGCACGAAAACCCTCGGTAGCTCCTTAGTAACCAGATATTTTGCTTGTTTGTGATGGTTGAGATAAACAGATGGAGAAAGTCTATCTCTGCTGTTTGATTATTATTGTTTTGTTTCATCACTAAATGGCAATCTTAAATTGCCAAGTGTTGTTCTTGGCATGACAACAGAATGCATTATATAAGCAGGTTTCATGATGAGTTGTGTAGGTGAATAAGATGATCTCTATAAGAAAGCTGTCTATTACTTTATTTCTGATTAACTAGAGGAATATTTCAGAAAATTACTTCATAGTGGTGACAATCATGAGGTAGAGAAATATTGACGTTATCTCTATAGGCAAAGCTGTATATAACCATTGACAATACAAAATGGATTTTGTCACTGCTAATACTAAACCCTCTCCAAAAATATGATCTGTGTTCATAATTTAACAGAAAAAAAAGTAAAATTTTCAAGCTTTGTTGATACTGCTTGAATAGTAATTTACTCAAACTCCAAATAAAACATTCAAAATTCTGGATTTCTGATGTTCATGAGCTGTATGTTATATTAATCAACATTTAAACAACAGAGGCTTCAAACATCACTTGAATTAATATAATTAAATTATGAACACACATTTTTCATAATATTCTAATTGTCTGATGTGGCCCTGTGTACCAACTAGACTTAAATCTCTATTTTAATAAAGGTGATTATTTGGTAATTTGTTGGCTTATTCCAACTAAAATCAAAAGAGTTCTTGAAGCAATGCCATAGAATAGTCACTTTTGGTTCCCAAAAGCACTTTTCAATTACTAGTTCATTAAGCATTCATTTTTGTAAATGAGAAGAGTTAAGAAATGCCTAGAATTGAAACTTCTGGTAAGAAAAGAGATTGAGATTGTACATTTAATCAAATCAAGCAAGTTAACAGCAAACTGCAGCCTATTGGACTCACAAAAAGCTAGTGACTAAGCGAACGTACCGTGCCTTAGCAACAAACAGAGTGGCTTTGTTTTGAGCTAGACTCTTGGATCTGCTGTGCTGGCGGTTGAGGATGGATCAGTTGTGGTTAACTGGGCAGATGGCCTCCACAGACTCTGACTCAGAACTCAGACCTCAAACACACAACAAAACACAGACAGACCCTCAGCAATATCCACACACTGCTGCCATTAACACAAAGACATAAGGGGAATAGTGGGGTAAAGAAAGATACAATGAAATGAGGACTTCATTACTAGCTGCTGTGTATTTCTTCTCTGCATGAATCTATGATCATCAGGTGTAAGGCTGATTAAAAACCTTTTTTAAGAGATGTATATGTTTATAGAAGAACATGGTAGCATGCACATACATTCCCAGCTCTGTGTGTGCTCACAATAACAACTTCAGTTTGATGTACATGATATATGGCAATGTCGAATTTCAGTGGTTACTGGTTCTGAATTAAATTTCATTTTGATTTTCTGTCATAACAGATTCATTTAGCAGCAGAAACCTTTTGTTTCCGTAATAGCCCACATCTTGGCACTTCTTTTCAAACAATGTAAACTGTTCCATCAGTGGACTGCCAGCAGTAAACCAAAACAAGTGTTGGGTGCATTACTAAAAAAGTAATGTATTACTAATTAGTGATTACTTCTCAAACTGTAGTGTAACTTTGCAATATGATTAAACATTACTTTACTGTTACTCTTCTAAACAGCAAAAATAAATCTATACACAAGTGCAAAAACTCACAGTAAGCATCCTGTCCTCTGCTTGGAATAAAACACTGTGAGGTCTCTAGATTACAATGAATGTTGATAATAAAATCCCAAAACAATGCAACATTCATATATTTTATTATTATTATTATTATTATTATTATTATTATTATTATTATTATTATTATTATTAGTAGTAGTAGTAGTAGTTGTAGTAGTAGTATTAATGTTCTCTTGGTGACAAGTCATTAACTGTAATATGATTACATTGATTTTAACTGTAATGCTTTACATTATTCTGTTACAGGTGCAGGTAATCACATTACTGTAAGACCTTACAGTGCTTTGTAATGCGTTACCCCCAACACTGCTAAGAACTGTCCTAAACCGTTGTCTAATTTAATTGAATCTAATGTAAGTTAGAACAATTTTTTAAAGCTCTAGTTTCACAAGCTTCTTGTGAATGCAGTTAAACTCTACGTTCATTCTTTACATTCTAAAGTATTGAATATCCCCAAACAAAGGCAGAAGAGCATTGTGAAGACTTCCCTTCAAATCTAGGACACTCCATGAGATGTGGTCAGTTTGGTCTTTCCCCCTGCCGAAGCATTAGGACAGTGCTCAATAAAAAAGTCATTAGTTACCCACAAAATCAATTAATGACTCAGAGGGGCCCGGGTCTGAACTTGCACATGGCCCAGCCTCTTCCTTCCATCAGCAGGCCTATTTAGTCATTCTCACCTCCACTCAGGCTATCGTACAGATGAGGAAATCTGCTAAATAAGCCAGAAGAACAAACTGTGAAATGGGGACATTCATGCACAAGGGGACATACAGGGAAATGTCTTTAGATAAATAAATTAGCAGCCATTGGATGGAAAAAAGGCCTGCTGGAAAAGTAGGAACGACGGCTAGGACCCACTTTGCATCTTAACCTCGTTAACCACACTGACGAAGTACACACGAGTTCCACTTGGGGATGGATCCCTTTGGGTTTTCTGGTTCCCCACTTCATCCATTACTATGGTCTCAAAGAGTTTCTGTGGTCACAAAAAATGGCACAGACCTAGCCCAGAACCTTCGAGTATCGACTGCTATATTGCTATTTCCTGTTGCGGTTTCACGACATAGGGACAGTAATGGCAGCGAAGAGAAGCATGATGGAATCTTCATGCACTCTGAACCACCACAGAGTTCTGGAACGTCCCCAGTGATCACCATCAGCACATACTTGTACCGAAAGTAACAGAATAAAGTCTAGAACTGTATAAACCTTGTTCACAGAGCCTGTACACTGAATTTTTCTCTTTGCATTGAATGCTTTTGGTAGTTTGAAACTGATTACGCTAAGCAAGTGAATGTCTGCAACACAAAGAAAAGTAGATAGCTAGACAACATAATTTTATTGCTGCACTGCTCAATAGTATATTGGTACAAAAGCCAAAGCCATCTACATCTTCAAAAGTGTGCTGACTAGCATCTAAAACAGGCTAGTGTACATATTAGCATGCTAATGTAGCATCACAGTTGACTAGTTCTATGGTAGTAAAAACTAGACAACAGAATATTCATAATTTTATTGTTGCACTGTTCAACAGTATGTTGGTATAAAAGAAAAAGAAAGAAAGACATTTCAATTGTAAATAAACATCTTCAAAAGTGTGCTGACTAGTATGTAAAACAGGATAGTGTACATACTAGCATGCAAAAGTAGCATTACTATTGACAAGTTCTATGGCAGTAAAACCTTAAAACTATGATAAGAAGGTGAAAGGAAATAATATCCACTTTAGACAAGAAGACGGTTGGAAGGCTTTACATCCTTTTCCAGATCCTACTTGTTTCCTTGAATAAGGAATTTTCTAGCTCTGTTGACAAAGAATAAGACAATCTTGTTGTTAAACATTACCTACAACTATGCTAAAGTTCTTTAATGCAACTTGTAACCATAGACAGTGGAAGCCATCATTTGGGTCTATAAGATGGCAGACAAACCTTTGGTCGCTGAGCGATTAGCGCATTCGGTTACAATCCAAGAGAGGAACAAAGAGACTCTGATCAAGAGACACTGTGCAATCAATGGTAACATCCACCTTCCATGTCCCTCTCTTTGTCTAACTCGGTCTATTCATGCTTTATGAAACACAAATCAATATCTCCAGTCTGCTACTGGCAGGTCCATGCTTACCCTCCCAATGCTGAATCTATGTTAAGTCCTAAATGAAGAGGATTACAGTATATCAATGCACCTACAACAAGTACAGCATTTACACCCAAGCACTTACATCACACTATTGACCTGTTCAAACTCAGGCCTTACAGATGCACATCTGAGCTTCTGCTAAAGTCAAGAGAGATGTGACGAAAAAGGAGAAAAGTGAGGGAACAAAGCCTGCGTCTGGAGAAAGTGAAGACATTAAAGGAAATGCAGGAGCGATTAAACAGGCCAAGGGAAGAAAGCGAGCGAGAAGAGATGAAAATAAAAGGAAATGAAGGAGCTTTATTAGAGATCCTCTTCCTGCGCCACGGATGTCGCGTGTAGCAGTGGAGTGAGCAGATCAAACGCACCGTCTCCCTCTCTGATCGCAGGCCAGTCCACCACATGGTGCAGACTCCCTGGGGTGTAGGCAGGGAGGGGAAGGGAGCCTGAGACAGACAAGGAGCCAAGCAGGATCGAGATCTCCGGCAGTTAGGCTGAAATTTGCTCCTAGGCTTTTTCTGCAAGGCCCACACATCACAACCTGACACAGGCCTATCAGGGCAATGAAGAATGGTCTACAATTGAGAATATTTTGGCATACTATGTAAAAAAAAACCCTGACCTTGTAGCAGACCAGTATTATATGTGGTGAATTTGAGGTCCATATTTTTGTCTTTAAATTTTAATGTGACCCAGGCAACACATCTGAGTCTGGACAAATACTAAAAAATGAAATACAAATGTGGGTCTTGTCTGCTCTGCATGATCTGATCTGGTTTGTGTGTCTTCAGCTTTCCTTTGCAAAAAATGGCAAAGGTTTGACTGCCAGATTGCCAGCTTGCAGTACATGGCGTCAAACTTTAATTTACTGAAATTTCTTCTCAAATTAGGAACATTAGCCAATCATTTTGATCAGCTCTGGAAAAGTTAACTGATTCAATCTCTGAAAAACCATCAACGTTTATCAAGTTTATCTATTTATTCTTTTTTTACAGAGTGAGAAACGAGACTTCTCCTGTGCTTCTCCTTGTTTGTTCAGAAGTTTGTGGAATCACTGTCTCACAAATTTGTTGTCAATGCTACTGGCTGTTGTACTAATTTGTTAATAACTTCAGCTAAGCTAACAACAGAGTTTGGATTACAGTGATGTTGTAATGCTAAACAAATTGGAAGCAAAAAGGGTCTTTATGCACATGATAATCTCATTTTTTACTTTTTCTCTTTGAAATATCTTATTTTTTATCACTTATTCAAGCAAAAAACAAACATTGCCAAACTAAACAATTTTGAAGCATTAGCTATGCTAGCTTTTAGCTAAGCAAGACATGCATAATGTCTAGTTTTCCATGAACTATTTGCCCAAGCCCATAACCTATTAGGAACCTATTATTTTTGAGAGTGTTTATGTGATTTAAAGAGTGTTTTCTGTGTGATTTAGATGATATCTGATTAGAAACACATCTGTGAAAACATAAACTTTAAAAAATGGTCACAGATTAAATGTAATTTTTAAAAATAAGAGTGTCTTTGAGTGTGTCAACTCAAATCAGCAAAGGAGGCTAAATTGCATGTAATAATATCCATCTATTTGAAGCCTTGCAAATGTAAACTTTACAGAACACATCATCTCTAACATTGTTGTACACATATTAATGAATGTATTGCTGATGTCAAAGATCTGTTTGCAAACAAATTCGCAACATACAAATTTGCTTTGCTACAGTTAGTGCCACTAAGAGTTGGACTATTATTAGTCAATCAAGTACTCTTCATGCAAGAAAGCACCAGTATTTCATGTCCTGTATCTCATCATACTTATTGGTTGAGGGATACGACTGTATTCTGCTCCTGAGCGCACTCTTACTTAGTGTAATATGTGAGGAGAGATGACAGCCATTAGCAAATGGATAAAAAGGAAATGAATGCTGTTCTTAAGACCAGACGGTTTTCATGCCTGTACTGGAACGAAGAGCCCACATGATTTCCTCCATTATGAATAGAGTCAGATAACAATAACTGTCTTGTTTATGCAGAAAAGCAAATGTTGAACAATGATGCAGTTAATGATAGTGTTTGTACTGGAAGGGGAAGAGACTCTGATACACAGAGGGAAGTCTAAGTTTGTCTTAGTGCTTGTCTTAATGTCCAGGAACCTGCTTGTCCACCATTTTTATCTGAATGAAAAATTTAGCTTTGATGCAATCTCTATTCCTTAAAGAATTTCCACTAGTTGTTCGACCATTGCTATGAGGATTTGATTGCTTTCAACATTAGTGAGGTCAGTTAATGATGGTATAGGATTTATACTGGATTGCTCCAGAATTTCCAAAATACTGTATGTTGGCTAAAGCCCCATCACTCTAGAGCTCCATCCCTCCACATCCTTTCACAAACTTCTTGTTGGCCTATGTCATAGACTTTAGACTGTGCATTTCAGTAATGTGTCAGTAATATGTCTGATAGAATTCTGAGAAGTTACAGTTACAGACTATTAAAAAATTTGGGCACACCTGGTTAAATATTTCTTTTACTGCCTTATTGACCTCTGGTGCACATTTAATTGATTCTCTAAGTGACATTAAGTTTAAAAAAGAAAAGGTTCTATATAGAACCATGAATACCCAAATAATCCTTTGCAGATAAAGGGTTCTTTCCATGGTAAAAGGGTTCTTCAGATTGAAGAGGAATGTGCTGTATGGTTCTAATTCTGAAAAGGGTTCTATTTAGGCCCAAATGAGTTCTGCTGTAGTTATGTCATTTATGTAGTTAAGTCAAGCTTTATAATAATAGAGGAACCCTTATTGGTGCTATATAGAAGCTTTTTGAAAAGGCTTCTATATAGAACCATCTACAGCACATTCCTCATCAATCTGAAGAACCCTTTCACTATGCAAAAAACCCTTGGGGTCCATGGTTCTATACAGAACCACTTTCTTTCACCATTGAAGAACCATCTTTTTGAGAGTGTACCTTCCACAGAGAATAAACATCTGTACATTTTAATGCACACTTATTAAATCAATTATTTAATGAATGTAACATTTTGGATGAAGATCAAACATAAAGTTATGACACAATAATGTCATATGTGTATAATGTGTAATATAACAGAAAAAAAAAAACGAATTATCCAATTAATAAAGTCTAATTGTGTAATTATATTTAAATATCATAGTAAAAATGATGTGTGTAGACTCCAGGGATAAAGAACTGATTCCACAAATTGGACAAATAGCCGGCCAGTGCATGTGGACCCCACTTTCATCCTGCTGGGCTGAGCAAGACAGGGTGGCGAGGCACAAGTCCAGGCTTTTCTGGCAGAGGCCAGACGGCGGACGAGTAAGATTCTCTCTGGCGTATCAGTGAAGCGCTGTGACTAAACATAGCCCACTGCGCTGCCACGTCTGCAGCACTTCTCTGACTAAGCATAGCTCAACCATCACCCCCTCTCGCCATGCACCCCAGCGTGCACTCATGCCAGGCGCCCAGCCGACTGTGCTGAAAACAGGTGGCACTAACTGCACCCAGGAGTCGGGTCAAGAGGAGCTGATTCATACTCACATAATTACTCCAGCAGACACAGGAGCATTCTCACTGCTGGGAGCTGCACGTCTGCTATAAATGGAGATGTGACAAGCAATGGGAGAAGCATGGGGGTATGCACACGGGCAGCAGCCATGTTAAAACTCTGGAGAAAGAGTGCTAAGTTAAGTCAGTTGTCTGGAATAAAGGATTGGGAGGTATATACAGTACAAACATATACAGTGTAGATTCACCATGCTAGCGTACAGTTAAGGTATTCTTCTGCCAGGCCATGATATACAGTGAGGAAAATAAGTATTTGAACACCCTGCGAAATTGTGAGTTCTCCCAATTAGAAATCATGGAGGGGTCTGAAATTTTCATCTTAGCTGCATGTCCACTGTGAGAGACATAATCTAAAAGAAAAAATCTGAAAATCACAATGTATGATTTTTTAATAATTTATTTGTGTGTTACTGCTGCAA
>BRDA01006502.1:6015-38166 GCA_036984385.1 Crenuchus spilurus
TGTACTTTCCCACTATTGTAAGTCGCTTTGGATAAAAGTGTCTGCTAAATGTAATGTAATGTAATGTAATGTAATGTAATGTGATGTGAAATGTACTGATATAAACTGTAAAGGTTTACTTTAGGGATGGAGCTAATGATCTCTTTAGTAATCAAGTATTCAGTAGATTGTTCTGTTGAAGCACCAACCCTAATGTACCTTTACAGTTTATACCAGTACATTTCACATTCCATTCAAATTACATATTAAATCAAATATATACATTTTAATATGTGTATCATGACACTGCTAATAGCCACTGTCATAAGCCCTGGACCAGGATGGTTCACTTCATCCATGGAATGCTTGAATGCCCTGATCAACCATCAGGGGAACGAAGTTGACCTTTTCTGTATCACTAAAGCGGCCTGTCGCTGCTCCTATTCTTATACAGAGCTCTAATTCACCCTGGCCAGACTGCTCTGTTGTCCAGGAGGTGGGGAGACTTTAATGCTATGATTGGTCCTGCCAGTTGCACCAATAGTATGCGGTGGGTTAGAGAATTGGCAATAAGCCTTCTGCTTTACTGTTCCGCTTTTGGCTGCCAGGAAGCGTGTCCACTGTGTGCCGAAGCGAAGGACTTTCATCTCTCGGGGGGATTGGGAAGCTGTTTCTTCAGCCATCTGAGCTCCCCCGGTCTTTTCCTGAAATCCAGTTGTGTTGGAGAGCTTTGTTCTCTATAGCCGGCCTGGCAGGTCAACTGTGGAGGAATTTGGAATTGAGGTTTCTGCCTGTTTGATCTAGATGAGAAGCTCTGCACAGAACCAGCATAGTGTTCTCTCAACATTTGTTTTTTCCATCCATTTAAACAGTATGAATTTTAAGCAAGCATGCTTTAATGGCTGCTTTAGACAGATTTTCATTCGTTCACACTGAGCTGTGGCTGTTCCAGCTATTCCAATTGTCTCTCCAAGCTTGTAGTAACTGAGCAGTAACTCTGCAGTCTTATAAATTACGTAAAAGTATCATAGAACTGTAGCACTATTGTTCTTTCTCTGTAGACTCCATACAGAGCGACATGGACGTTTTCTTTCAGCAGGCTCATGAATACTTGTGGTCGCTTTAAAGTATGCCTCATCACGCCATGAAGAACAGTAGAGCTACCCAGAGGATGACTGCGGTGTAGTCGATAGCTGCAGGGCTCGAGGCAAACCTGCCAGGAAGTTAGCATAAAGAGAGGATAATAACACAGGCCTAGCTGTAAGCATACTAAATTAACACATGTTTTGAATAAGCTTATATAGAAACCATACTGTTCAGTGTTTGTGTCCAGCTGGCTGGATGGATGCACAATTATCCGTTTATTTTGATGCAAGCGCTAAGTTTCTTAGCTTAGTGACAGAGGAGTCTCTGTTAACATCCACCACACTAGTGAGGCTAATGGCAGGCAAGCATTGCTTCATTCTTTGAGAGAAGGAATGAAGGCCTTCAAAATAGTGCCCAAGACACTCGTAAGGTTAATTCACTCACTCAGGAAGTCAGGCCTCATATCTACATTAGCAAGTTTGGCCTTTGACTCTTTGACTCTTTGACTCTTGGTGGTTGGCCTTATGTTTTTTAACGTACACTGACTCAGATATTTACATATGAATATTAATGCTGTAACTGTGGTGTTGTAGAAGTCTTTTGGGAGTATCTTATGTAGGCAAAGAAAGCAAATATATATATATATATATATATATATATATATATATATATATATATATTTTAGCCAGTTTTTCTCCCCTTCCCAATGTGGTAGTAGCCAGTTAACCCATCCCATCCACTAGGGGGCTCTCCCCATCACTTTGCACTGTCCCTGACAGGAGGGTGAAGTCAAGCACACACTTCCTCCACTGCATGTGATACAGCCACCGCCTCTTTTTGAACTACCGCTGATACACCGTCACTGGGGAGCCAACGTGCTCGGAGGAAAGCGCAGGATTCCCAGCTCTGAATGGACCAATCAGTAGACACCTGAGCCAGCAGACATTACAATGTGTGAGTGATGGGGGTGAGAGCGCCATCTACCCACCCAGAGAGAGCCCACCCAATATTGCTCTCTTGGGCCCCGGCTGTTGATGGCAAACAGCATGACCGGGATTCGAACTCACGATCATCTGGTTATAGTGTCAGCGTCTTAGCCTGCTGGGCCACTCAGGGCCCCAATGAAAGCAATTAAATGGATCCTCAGCAAAATCAAACCTCAGCTTTCACTTGAAACACAAACTGAAGATACGATAAGATAATCCTTTATTCACTCCACAGTGGGGAAATTCTTATTTTGGACACCCTATGAGAAGAACCAGAAGACAGATATGCTGGAACAGTTGAAGGTAAAAGAGGACCAGCAACAGGGTGGATGGATACAATCAGAGAAATAATGAATAAGCCATTAAGAAACGTGAATACCCAAACAGAACACAGGAGCACTATCCATGTGGTCACCAGGAGTTGGAATAATCTTGATGATGCTAAATAATAATATATTACATGACCACAAATAAACCACAAAAAAGAAAAAAAATTAAAATTTAGTTGCATTTTATTCATGTTGGTAAAAAGCAATCTGTAGAGTTCACCTGATTCAAATATGTCTGTTCCACATCATTTCTACATGCGTAAAATACACTGCATCAACACTGTCATTGCCAAAAATAAGTAAAGAGAAAGACAAGATTATTATATATTTTAATATATTGTAATACATTTTATTCATGTCAGGAAAAAGTGACGCAAGGATACTTGATTGAAATGCATCCATCACTTTTTCCTGAATAGATTATATTAGATCACCACTGTTACTGCCAAATGCAAATAGTAAACTGGAAGACAAGTGTGTGTTGATGTCATGTTGAATTTAATCAAATAAAATCAATGCATCACTTCTTTGAGTTTCAAGAAGGCTACAGTGTCCTTTCAAGTTCTCTCCAGTGGAGCTTTGCCCAGTTCTCCTTTGTCTGTTCTCGCCTGGTGATTTGTATGTTTCAGTGTATTTGTTAGTGTTTGATGAAGTCTGTATTGCAGTGTTGGTACAGATAAAAGACTGTCCCGTTAATGTCGCCTTTGCATTTTGGGCCTAGAACATTCCCTGAAATCCAAAACCTGCCAAAAGAAGCTGACTTTTTTATGTGTCAGATAAGGGTTGTTAAAGTTTATATTAAAGCGGAGGTGTTCAACACAATCATAAAGAGTTTAAAGGTTTAACAGTGAGTCAGTGTTGCTGTGTTCCTGTGTAGGTTGAAGAGAGAAAAAGTCTGTTGTATCTCTGCTGGGTCCTTCATGTGAATGGATACCCTGCCTTCATTTTTTCTTCAATACCGTCTCGTGTTAGGACCTTTTGTGTAAAGCTTATCCTGCATAAATAATACAGTACAGGTCTTAGGACTTTGGGGCTCAAGAGATGTTTCTTGCTTCATGTTCGGGTCAGTTAAGTCTTCATGGAGTTCACTGGGGATTCTTGCTCTGCTTATGTGGAGCTTTTACAAAATCCACAGCCAAGTGCACTGCCAAGTTTGTATTTTATTGCACAGTGATGAGCTTTGTAAGAGGCCTAAGCCCAGTCATTCATTTCATATAGCATTTTCACATTATTATTACCCTTAGTGCCCAATTCTATTCTTTCATGCTTGAATGTTTACATGAATATTAAAATACTTTTTACTCTTTTCTTTGTACTAGTTGTGTAAATATGCCTTTACCACAGACCAAATCAAAAGTGCAAAATGTATCATAAGGCATCACAATATGTAACAATATATGATAGCAACAGTGATACAGTACTGAAGTGTGACACAGGAAATGAACGATTACAGGGTAATACATGACACGTGGTTGTAGGCTTATAAACAAAACATAAGCGTAGTTAAAAACAACACGGCCGACATACACAAGCATTCACCAACATTCATGTACATCTATGAAATGTCTTGTAACTTTGACTGACTGACATTCAATGACTCACAAGGGACACAAACAAAAGGAAGCTTAAATAGCAAACATAATCAAAGGGGAAGGAACAAGCAGGGCTGTGGGATTAGATGAGACAGGTGCTGAACCTTAGCAGAGAGGATGACGTGATGAGGGCAGGGACACAGAGACATGAGGTAAATATAAACAAAAAGCACATGATGGACAGACAGCATATAGGGAACAAAAACACAAGCCTGAGGGCCACAGCAGGGTGCGTAACAGCAACATATAGATTATCTATTAATCCTCAGATTGATATGAATGTGTCTGACAAAAACTCAGTATTAGGTTTAGGATTTTTAGGAGTTTTAGATTTAGGGTTAAAGTTTAGGTAAGGATAGGATGCTTATCTGAGCATATCATGGATATTGTCAGCACTTTAAAACACTTCCAAATGGTATGTTTTATTAAAATCAGAGTATAATTAGTCCTGTCTGTTTGGATTTAGTGCAGCACAGCATGTAAAATGTAGAATAAAAATCACTGAATTTTTACTTTTTGGTAGTATTGATTGTCTTATTTTTGTCTTAGGTGATGACAGGAATAATTATGATAAGAAACAATTGTGATGACAATTCAAAAAGGTCAGGTTTTTGTGTTCTCGCTAGCGGTGGGCAATGAGGTGATATTTTATTATTATTGTAATAAATGATGTCAGATTATACTTTTTTGAGCAAACTGTGACTATTGTCAGTACGTAAAGAACAGTAAACTTCACAAAAAGAGCATAATAAGCTTGTTTAATTGAATTTAGTGTACCACAGTATATGAAATAAGTGATTTTTTAAACGTCGCCAACTCATCATACTTGTATCATAGTGATGTAATGAAACGTGACATCATATTTTTGCCAGAACACCCAAATCCAGTTTACTGTTAAAAAAGTGATTTAGACAAAGCACAACCTCAATATAAGCCTTGTGGCTTTAGATTTGGTCTCTGTTTGCCTCACTCTTTGAGCATTTATGTGCATATCTTTGCTATCCAGGCCATGCAGTACATGGAGCTTCTCCCTGAGGAAAGGAGGCCTGTGGCTGGCACAGAGGGAGCACTGTACCGCCGCAGGCAGCTAATGAGGCAACTACCAGCATACGATCAGGACCCCTCACATTGCCACAGTCTGTCAGAGGCTGAAGTGAAAGTCATGGCTCAGTTTGTTGCGAGCTATAAGGAGGAGGCTTTGGGGGTAGGGGAGGTGGCACTGCCTGGAGAGGGAGGAGCAGCCAAAGAGAACACCAGTAAGCAGAAGAATGAGAAAGAGAAGCCCAACCCAGAACCTACCACCAATGGAACACTGGAGGAGAACAGCAAGAAGAGCCAATATGTAAGTTGACAATACATGAGTTAAGCTGTCAGCATCTGAAGTTAGCAACTCAGTGTTTGAACTGAGTAAGTCAAATTGCAGACTGACACACATTACATTCAGACAAAACAGGCTTTACGTTCAGGGCCAGCGCTCCGCCCACGCGGGTCACGCACTGCGCGTGGGGCCTCAACTGTCCATGGGGGCACAACTTGAGTCTCCGCCACCCCAACCTAGTGCTGGCCCTGTTTACGTTGCACTCATTTGACCACAATTACAGGATGTTGTTAAGCAGTGCACAAAGCAGCACAGTTCATTAGTATAAATCAATAGCAGTGTTTTAAAGAATCGAACAAGACAAAATAGACAAGACATGATACAACAATAAGAGAATGAGAAATAAGAGTAATACTTAAAAATAGAGTATATAGTGGAGTAAAAGTGAATTGAAGTAGAAAAAAGGAAAAAAAAGTATTGTCTCCATCCCTAACCTTCATCACTGCTCTTCAAGACATGTAGCATCAACACAAATTAATATGTAAACAAATATCAAGGTTACAGGAAAATGTGCTTCTAAATTAGGAAACCCTTTTAACAAGGAAGAATGTATAGAAGGTGTCCACTGAGGAATGAAACATTTGTGAAATATTTTTATTGGGGATGTTCTCAGTAACAGTAATTTATGCATTAATTAATTGATTATTGATCAGATTAATGAACCATTGATCCACTTTTTTTTTTTTTTTTTAAAGTTATTTCTAGGTTTTTGCCAGTTTTTATCCCCTTCCCAATGTAGTAGTAGCCAATTAACCCATCCTCTCTGTTAGGCCTCTCCCCATCACTTTGCAATGCCCCTGACTCTAGGAGGGTGCAGGCAAGCACAAGCCTCCTCCATTGCGTGTGATGCAGCCACCGCCTCTTTTTGAACCACCGCTGATACACTGTCACTGGAGAGCCTAACGCGCTCGGAGGAAGGCACACAGGGTCCCCAGCTCCGATTGGACCAATCAGTAGACGCCTGAGCCAGCGGACATTCAAACGTAAAAGTGATGGAGTGAGAGCGCCATCTACCCGCCCAGAGAGAGCAGTGCCAATTTTTGCTCTCTTGGGCCCCGGCTGTTGATGGCAAACAGCATGACCGGGATTTGAACTCACGATCCTCGTATCATAGTGGTAGCGTCTTTGCCCGCTGAGCACTCGGGGCCCCCCCCCATTGATCCACTTTCATTAAAACTACACTATGATACACAAACATTACAATCAGTGATTATTAATTGTGATTCATATTGTGACTCATGTTGTTGGCAAGGCTTGAACCTCTATTTAGGGTCGTCACAATACCAGAATTTTGATTTCAATACCAATGCCAAGTGTAATATCATGAGACGAGATAACAAATCAATCAAAACATTCGTACTAAGGCGCTGTCACTATTATCTGAGGATCACGAGTTTGAAACCTTATCATCGGGCGCAGGAGAGCAGAATTGGCCGTGCTGTCTCTGGACGGGTGAGATGGCACTCTCTCCCCAGCACTACTAAGCAATGTTTGCTGGCTTAGATGTCTGCCAGGCGATCCATCAGAACTGGCAGTGCGTTGGCTGCCTGGCGGCAATGAATCAGCAGCAGAGAAAAGGCGGAGCTTGACTTCACATGCATCGGAGGAGGCCTGTGTTAGTCTGCACTCTCCTAGAGTCAGAGACATTACAAGTGATAGGTAGATAGATAGATACTTTATTCATCCCTGAGGGGAAATTCAAGGCATCCAGTAGCAAATCCACAAAGTACACATAAGGTTAGAAAGGTAGAGTCAACTGGGCGGGTCAAAATTGGGTAAAAAAAACCACTCTATTGCCTTTAAGGCCAAATGTTTATTTGAGAGAATATAAACACATTTCTATATTTTTATTTAATGTAATCTCTGAAGTTCATACAGAGCAAAATATATGAATGTAGTATAGAATTGATGGCCAAATTTAAGTATTGAGCATTTTTGATACTTTCCAGACTTGGTGCAGCTCAACCTCCATCTAGACTCTGCATCTGCTACTACTGTTAAGTGAAATCTCCCAGAAGCACGTATTGGAGGCAAAAGCACAACATTTTGGTTTTACATGGCTGAGAAAAAATTGCCCAGAAGCCAGCCACAGCTCAGACATTAATTAATCGAGTGGAATATCTCCACTCACTTTTTCTGTGATGCAGATTCCTCCCTCAGATGCAAATGTATGAAGAAAAGAAGCACATATAGCATTTTCCACGTGTGTGGTCCATAAACGGTCTGTACTTTTGTTTTGCCTACAATACATGGACTGAGTCTGCCTACTTCAGACCTAAAACTGCCACAAAAAGCATTGGACATCAGGTCCACACTGCACATTACATGTCAGCCTATGTGCACTTACACATTCTTTTCCTTTTATCGCCCTTTAAGCCAAGCAAATCAAATCCAATCCAAGAATCCAAGATCCATATTTTGGGTTGGAAAATTCTTAATTGCTTCAAGATTGTCTGGTTAGTGCTTTGCTCCCCACACTTGTTCTGAAATATCTCTCTCAAACAGCCCTCCCATCAGTCTTATCTGTCTTCATCCATCACTTTCTTTCTAAACCTCCAGTGTCGTCATGTGCATCTCAGAAATGTTCCAAGACATGTGAATACAGCCAGTTTTGCCTGTGATTTAAACTTGAATAGGACTGTGTACCACAGTGCTCTGGGAATTAAAATATGTAGCAAAACTAGACGCATGTATTACATCTGCTACATGTTGAATAACTACATAGGATTGTGTTACATTTTTCACTTATTGCACTTCAGAGCGAGGCAGCAGTGAATGCTCGTGCTCCTCAAGGACAAACCGTTCCCTATGCTGAGCATGAACATGCCACAGGAAGCTCCAAAAGGCTCAATCTGTAGGAGAAACCAACAGTGCTCAGAAACAGCTTCAGGTTATAGAGGTCTTATTGTAGATACTACAGGGGCCAATCTCAGTTAATTGGCCTTCTATCTGAAATTAGTTCAAACTGCAGACATGGGTCTTTTGTGGCAACCTGCAATTTGCTGATTATCCACTTCTGCTTATCAAGGCTGATGGAGGTAAACATCTGCAGCTGTTTTACTGCTCGCATTTCAAGTTGAAGCAAATGGTACTTGTCTTGATTTTGAACCAAATAGCTTGATTAAGACCATGATTGAGGTTGTACACTGGGCAGCAGGTCATTTGGATAGCCTAATTCATGCGGTAAAATAAGGATAAATGATGCTAATGTTAAGTAAAAAGAAACAATTATTAGCCTAGCAAAAACCAACATGACTCAAAATGCATCAAGACCAAAACCTTATGTAGGGGAAGTTCTTAGTACATACACTGTTTATTAGGTTTGTTAGGCTCTGTTTGTCTCATTTCGGGATGCTTTGGTTCCGGACCAACAGAACAATCTCGAATTAAACGCAGAAAACATAAATACACACAATACTAACACATTAACTACATTTTAAAGGGTATATTCCTTACAAATGTACTTAAGTATGCACTACTGTTCAAAAGTTTGGTATCACTTCTCATATTAAGGAAGGAAGGAAGGAACGTTACACTTATATAGCGCCTTTCTAGATACCCAAGGACGCTTTACAATCAACACACTCCATTTACACACACTCAACCACAAACACCGGTGAGAAGCGGCAGCCTAATCGCGCACAGCGTACTCTCAACCGGAAGCGACCATCCACCTGGAGGACTGCATCGAGCACTAGGGGGATCACCCAGGACAGAGTGCCAACCATATCTGGGCATACATACATACATACATACATACATACATACATACATACACAGACATACACATTCATACACACCAGGGTAATTTTTTTTTTTTTTTTTTTTTGAGTAGCCAATTCACCTGATCACCTGATTAACATATGTTATACCAGGGGTTCTCAACTGGTCTCAGCCCGGGACCCACATTTTCTCATGGTCATTAAGTCGGGACCCACTTTTAAATACAAATTTATTTTTGAAAAATAGCCTTCAAAAACACATTTAAATATACATGTGCATGTAAAGAGATTTCAGGGGGGACATGACTGGCTTGATTCAGAGGGTGTGAGGGGGTGCTGGAGCATAAATTAAATTAATATTATTAATAAATATTAATACATTTGTTACAAATTATGATATGATTATAATATACTAATAATAACAAGTGTTATTAATAATAAATAAAATGTATATTTGTCATTAATAAAATAATACATTATTACTTATTATTAAATATTTATAAACTGTTAAAAGCACATAGCGTAAAATTATCATCCAATTATTTGCCTCCGAACGTCATCACAAATTTAAACAGAAGAGTAACCAGCAGTGTTGCCAGAACTCGCGAAAGAAACAAGCAAACAACTCTATGAAAACAAGCCCAAAATAAGCCCAACTGGCAACCCACCACATTCGGTAAAACAGAGGCCGCTTTTAAACAGTATAAAGGTAAATATTTATTATGACATTATACATGAACAACATTTATGAACTCATTTCTTTGTTTTGTGTCTTTGTGTTTTGGGGCACTGAAACCATGTTTGTTAGCCTCAGTGTTCAGATTTTTTGTGCTTCTCATCTTTCGCTTTGTTATGGGGAGCTGGGAGATAATCAAAGATTTTCACTTGTAAAGAAAGTCAAGCCCAAATAAGCAAGTTCAAATTCAAAAACTAGCTCAAAAACTGCAACCCGCCACTCACGATATTTGCAAGCGACTTAAAAAAAAAAACAAGCACAAATTCGCTTATAATAAGCGGACTTGGCAACACTGATAGCCGGCAAATGGTGGTTACCATGGCAACGAGAATACTGCACGCAATGGCTGCACAAATCTGACACATGCCTCTCTGTGTCTCTGTTTTCAATTTAAAAGATGAGGACAAAATCAGATAAGCATTAGCTATTTTAATGGTTTTAAAATGTATTTTTTACAATCTGTCCGCGATCCACCAAGAACGTAGTGGGTCGCGACCCACCAGTTGAGAATCGCTGTGTTATACCATGTTAACTTACACAATATACCTTAATAGCAGTTCTGCAGTGTTGTGCAACTTAATGTGTGTTTGCAGGAAGAATGGGACAAAATAACACCCAAAACGCGTCATTGCTTGCTATCCTCAAGGCCAAGCATCTTCTAAGTGTTGTGAGAAGGACTGGCAACATACTTTCCATACTGTCCCAAATTGTTCGGATGTGGGGTTAAATATGTATTATTTTTTGTCAACTTATCTACATCGAGAAATATGAACAGCACTGTTCAAATGTGAGATGTTCTGGGTATTAATTTTATCATAACTTCATTCTTGAGTCATTTTATGAACATATACGACTGTACAGCACTCATCAAAAAAATGCCTTAATATATTTTTACAGCTTCTGATGAGGCTGAATAGTTATTTGAAAGGTTGCACATGACTGATATATGAGGGGGAGTTAAAGTGATCCCCACTCTGGCTGTAGAATTGATTTTAATCAGTGTTCAGAAAAGACAAAAACATGATCTCCCTGCTTTTCAATGCAGTTTGTCCATCTATCAGCAAGCTTTTGTATTCCCTCATTAAAACATGTCATTGGCTGATCTGTGATATATACGAGTGCACAGCTGTCTTCACCTCTTCATTAGACATGAATCTCCATCCTCTTACGGCTTTTTTCAGGGGACCAAACAGGTGATAGTCTGATTGGATGAGGACTATAGGGCGGAGCTTTAACACAATTTTTAGAGAGTGTGAACACTGGCAAGTGGTGAATGGTTGTGCATTGTCATATAACAACACATCACTCTTGGATAGCCATCCTCTGTATTATAATTTCAGACTTTAATATAACTAAAGTGCCAATACTTTTTTAATTAATATAAAACCAGCACGGTGGCTTGGTGGTTAGCATGTTCGCCTCTCAGTACTGAGGTTTGGGTGGAGTTTACATGTTCTCCCCGTTTCTGCGCAAGTTTCCTCCCCCAGTCCAAAAACATGGAGGTCAGGTGGATTATATACTCTAAAATTGTGTGTGTTTGTGTGTGTGTGTGTGTGTGTGTGCACCCAGTAGGGCTGCCACAAACGATTATTTTTATAGTCGACCAATCACCGATTATTTTTACGATTAGTCGACTAATCTGATCATACATTAATTGAATATAAAACATACAGCTTATCGCACTAGAATGCAGCTGCTATTATATAACCGTCGTTAGATTTCAGCTATATGCTAACTAAAAATAAAAACAATTAAGATCATAGCTCATTAAACCTTTAATGAAATATGCAGCTTGTTGCAACAAACAATTATTTAACTGTTTAGCATAAAGTGTAAACATAGCACTGAAACATAACGTTAGAAACGTTAGCATTAGCATTGCTATTCAAACACATGACTGTTATAACATTACAGAAAGCACATGAATGTGTTCTAAGGCTGATGAATCAAATCGTCATCATTAATGTTAACTTTTACAGCTATAAATATGAGTAAGCAGCAAGTTAACTCTCTGTTTACGCTAATTTTAGCAGCTAACTAGCAATTTAGCTTACCGAGATAACGGTCCCTCTTCATCATTGTCACAATCAGCCACAATAGGCTTCCTTTTCAGGTGCTCGTGCATCGCAGTTGTGCTGCCGTGGAAGTCACATTTTGCCTTGCAGATATTGCATTGCACACGTTTCTCTTTCATTTTCTTAAAATGATTCCACTTTTGAGCTCCGTTGCCCGGCTAGCCATGATAGCAGAGCCTGCTTGTATAACGTCCTGTGACGTCATCCACGGCATACCCCGGTCACCAATACTGCGCATGTGCGTCAAGGACAGAAAGGCAGACGCAGCAGTAAAAGGTGAGAAAAACGCAGCAGTTTGGAGAGAAAAAGAAAGTTAAAAAAACAAACAAACGACGCATCGACAATTAAATTAGTTGTCAGTCGACATAATCGTGACTAGTCGACTAATCATGGCAGCCCTAGCACCCAGCGAGGGATTGGTGCCCTGTCCTGGCTTAGTTGAATAGTTCAATGCCCTGCCCTGCGTGCAGTGAGGGGGTAGGAGACTAACCGCGACCCTGATAAGGATTAAGCAGGTTTGATAATGGATGAATGGATATAAAACCACATTGTTTTTAACAGTAGTGACAAGAAAAAAGTGCAAATCTTTCCACATTTTGTTTGTAAATGTAAAAAACTACTTACTGTCCCTGTAGAAGTGTATGACTAACATACTGACTGGTGAAATAATGTGTGATTGCAGATCATGCATTTGTTAGCAGTGTATACTCATCATGTGTACTCAAAGCTGTAACGTTTTGACTTTACATTTCTTAACTCCATTAATCATGGACAGTTTAAGTGAACTAGAAGAAAGAAGAGTCTTAAAAGTCCTTTAATCAGGTTCAAGATGGTGATTTACAGCTGATGTGTAAATTAGTGCTTCTCTTAAGTTGTCTTGCTGGGAAACATTTATAGGCCTGTAAAAATCTCACTGGCTCCTTTTTTTCAGATGTAGTCTAGATGGCAGCCGGTGGAGTTCCTGTTGGTTTTTGGTTTCTTTTCTGCACATGCAGTCTTCGCTTCAGGGGATTACATGTCTGTTTTATGATCCACCACAAATAAAAACTTTGAGATGAATTGCAACTTCCTGTACAGACTGAATATTATTTGAAACATACAAATGGAAAACATTCATCTATGATGGGAATAGGGATGGCCAATGTCCACTTAAATGACCAGGACTTGCTGGTCCTTCTTTAATTGAGCTCATTTTAACCTCAGTATGTGAAAGGACTGGGATTTTAATAAGATATGACAATACTTGAATACATAAGACTCCACTTCTCAGAGTATGTCTTGGATAACATCAGTACCTCTAGTGACTGAAAAACGGTATGTATCTTAAAACTTTGGTGCTAGAATTTTAAAATTCATTCATTTTTTGAAGATTTTGACTATTTATAGAACACAATACTATTTATTCAGCTAATTTGTCCATTAAAAATTAAGTGAAGCTAAAATAGAGCAAAAAAAAAAGAATGCACTGGTTTTTTTCATTTTTAAAATGTGACACTGCTGATTTTCTTGTTCACAGAGCAAAGAAAAACTAAACATTTTATTCAGGATTATTATCATTATTGACAACTAAACTACAAATAAAGATAGTAAAGAAAATCACTCATTAACTAACGGTTTTCAAAAAGACGATAACTAAATCAAACAATCAAAGTCCACAGCAAAGCAGAACTAAAACTACTTTTATCCCTTAGTTTAGGATGTTGGTACTCACTCATTAAGCCAGAGGGGTCTATCTAAACAATAACCACCAAACCCTGCTTATTCTAACGGGGGGAGCTGTGGCTAAAAGTTAAAGAAGCAGATTTGGGTTTAATCCCCTGAACCAACTGGTCATGCCTTGAGCATTGTACCTATCCTCCAGCTGCTCCCCAGGTGCTACAGATGATGGCTCTGGGCATGTGGGTGCCCCCTAGTGTGTATAGGGTTAGTGTATGTGTGTATTCACTGCACAGGTGGCATAAATATGAAGGTCAGATTCGTATATGTGTAGCACTGTGGTGAAAGAGTTGGTTCTTCCTTCCTAAGGCTACTCTGTCTCTGTGACTGGCTGCTTCTTTCTGTTCTTCAGTGGAGCTGATTTAGTGCTGGGTTAAAAAATGGATTCATGTTAAACATCTTTCATTTAAATGCATTATTAGCACATTAACTCTGGCAGCCCTAATTATTTATTTATTTATTTTCCTCTAGTGGGTACAGTCATGTTTACCGTGGTGGTTTCTGATATATGTGATATGGGCAGCCCCAGGGCGATACGCCATCAGGGGTGGCATGAAGGTGGCTTGGTCCGCCCCTGAGAGGTTCTGTGAAGCACCCTTGGAACCATTGCATTGCTTAGAGCCAGCCAATGTTTGTCCCGGTGGGGGAGGTTGAGGACGCTGGATGTTGGATTTGGTGGGTTTTCTCACAAACTGTTGGTCGTTCTACAGTTGGGGGGGCGCCCATTATGCCAAATGGGCTAGGACCACCACTGCCTGTACACAAACATCAGACTAACTTTTAGACATGGCAAAAGTCACAGGACTCTGATAAATGAAGCACAGTTTGTCTTTTGAAAGGGTAAAGGTTAAGTTGTTCCTAATTTAATTTAAAAACGTAAACAGTCGAAAAACTTAGGTTCACCCTCCCCGGCTCCATAAACAAATTTTACAAGATTTGGCAACATGTCATAGATCTGATCAAGACCAGACAGTAGTCCCCCCTCCTTCCATTGTACGACCCCACCACCCACACTTTTTTGTGCTGCGTTGTTGGTGGTGGTGTGGTTTTGTGTTTGTGTGTATGTATTTTGTAGTAATGTTTGATGTATTGGTTTTTTTTATTTGTTGACTTGTGTGTTTTGGGTAGTAGTAAAAAAAATAAACAAAAAATATGTAAAAAAAATTAAACAGTCATGTTTTATGATCATGTAAAGTGATATTTCAAGTCATTTTGTTTTGAATGTTGATCAGTTTGTCTTATAGCTCAAGAAAGTCAGAAATCCTGAATCTCCGATTATTTAGTTGGAGTTTGAGTGAAGTTTTACTCAAAAAGTATCAACATAACAACAAAAAAGGCTTGAAATGTTTCGTCATGTAACGAGTGTAAAACATGACAGTTTACCTTTTTGACTTTTTTTTTACACAAATGAACAAAATTAAATAAATGAAAGAATCTAAATTATAATAACTCGGGTCACGATGCATACTTTGAAAAATGTTTTATTTTTTCCACATCAACCACTCATAGTTGGAAGACGCTTCTTTTCACAAAGATCTCCTTTGTTGAACGAGCGGGTGTTCAGTCCCTTCATCCTAATTTGTCCTTGCTCGGTCTCTTGTGGTGTAAAGGGGGGTTTCTGTCTGTAAAACCGCTCTGCTGCTCTCATATTTCCAGGATTTGGCAAGCGGTTACCACACAAGTCTTTTTTGGTAGGGTTTTGAATAAAGAACAGAGATTTCAAAGCCTACACACCAACCCTTCACGTGAAACACATTCAGCAAGTGAGCGCTTGTTCAAAAGACCCTGCTGAGATGATTTATGCATTTCCCTGCTTTGGAGTTGATATATTAGCTGTAATGATGGATTTGCCTCAGCATCTGTGGCTAACACGAGCGTGAGCTTGAAGAAGCGTGTAGTCTAGGTCAAGGGCAACCTTTCAGGATTTTGTTTTCCAGGATGTCTGGACTGGAGGTAAAACTGTAAACAAACAAGCAAACAGAATTCCACCTGTTTTACCTCAGCGGTGCTGAAAACCCTTTTCCACTCTTCCCCCATGTACTCACGTTTTCATGTGGGTTTTGCCTGGGCAGGAGGGTAGAGCAATCTGAAAATAATTAAAGCTAGAGGAACATCTGTGCCTGATTTTTGTTTTATCATAACAGGAATGCTCAGTTTGGGGCCTGTGTGTTATTGCCATGACAATATGGCTTTGATTACTGCTCTGGAGATTCAGAGAAAAGGTTGAACTGTAACTTCTTAAATGTACAGTTGATCTGATCATATACTGTGCTAGAATTGAGTAATTGTATAAAATAAAGAAGCTATTAAAAAGTCAATATCCAGTGTTCCTGTATTCAGTGCCTGGGATTTAAATCCGTTATTTTATAATGTGAACCATTCATTTACATTCATTATTTCAAACAAAACAGTAATGGTTTCTTTATATAGTGCTAACTTGTTTTTAATTCAGTTAACATTTTAAGTAGTGCTGGGTGATAAAACAATATAAATTTTTTTCATGATAAGTTTTCCCTCGATGACGATGATAAGCCGGGACAATAGAATTCAATAAACGTTAACATTCGTTTCTATTTCACGTCTAAGCAGCTTGACAGTGAGTTCTGACGTGTAATACTGTTGCTTGTTAGCTCCTCCTCACCAGCGCCGCCAAAATGCACTGTTTTGTTTAGACAAGCGTGTGATTGGCCGGGCGAGAGAGCGCGAGGTCGCTGTGTGCTCGTCTGTTTGTGTGAGGAGAGGGAGGGGGGCTCGCTGTGTGTGTCAGCCGGAGTGCTAGCTAGCATTAGCATATTAGCTTGGCTCTCTAGCCTGCTATTTTGGAGTGGCTGCGTCCGACAACAATCATTGTAAGTTTCAACAATAAAGCGACGACTGTAAACGTCTTTCTCGTCCATCCTTTCAGCACGTCCAGCCGGACGCTACAATATTATGTTCTGGCAATTAACAATTTAATATTTTAAATAGTAACATTTCATGTATTTAGTCTGATGGTTTTAGAAATATGTCATAATGTTAGAAAATTTAATATTGTAAATATTAATATTAATATTAATTAATTAATTAATTAATATTGTAATATTATCAAGATTACTCAATATAGAAAAATATATTGTGATAACATTTTTGGCCATATTGCCCAGCTCTAATTTTAAGGCATTTTTACATTTTTACTTCCTGTTGTACACTAAGATTTTACAGTGCATGAACTATACCTTTAAAGCACAGATATATGTAAATCATCTCTCATTCAAAAAGCAATTCAGGCTAAAAGAAAACTCAGCTGCCCTGTAAGCAGAAGAGGCTAAACTACTGTATTCTGAATATTTGACATCATAAACTCAACTCAGTGTTTTAGATTTACAGGCAGACGCTTTTATCCAGAGTGACTTACAGTTGGGGGTTAGTTACTTTGCTTAGGGGCACTTCAGTCATGACCTGCCCCGGGGGATCGAACCGGCAACCTTCTGGTCATAAGACCAGATCCCTAAACACCAATCTGTGGTTAATAATATGATCTAATGAGTGAAATATGATGCTACTCAAGAAATTCATACATTTAAAATAATTTGAAACTTTGACATTTTAAAACAAAGAAACCTGTAACTTATTCTAAAACTGAAAACTGTAAAACATTAATTATACTAACATTAATACACTATATGTCCAAATGTTTGTGGACACTCCTTCTAATGAATGCATTCAACTACTTTAAGTTTCCCCCACTACTGACACAGATACACACAGCTTGTCTAGTGCCTGTAGAGAAGTACTGCCAATAGAATAGGACTCTCTGGAGCAGATGAACATGAACCTATGGCACCATGTTTAATGCCAGGCTGGAAGGCTATAAAGCCCCCCAGCATTGTGCTGTTAAGCTGTGTTCTCTGGAATAATGGTGCTCCATCCACTACTTTTGGGATGTGTTGAGGAGTTGGGGATGAGGATGGTGGTGGTGATCATCCAACATCCTGACCTCACTAATGCTGAATTTTATCAAATTCTCAGAGCAATACTCAAAGTAGAAAGCCTTCCCTGCACAGTAGATACAGTTACTCCAACCAAAGCATGATCAACTCTTTTAGTACCTTTAATAATAATAAAAAAAAAGAATCCCAAATACTTCTGTCCAGATAGTATATCTGATAAGTGGTGGTCAAATATTAAAGCATGTAAATATACAGAATATTATTTATCATTTGATACCTTTAATGCTGAATAAAACATTTAAAAACCTGTTAATGTATTTTTATTTGCTAATGTGATCCATATCTGATATAAGTGAGTAAACCAGATGAGCATATCCACAGTACTGGGAATTAATTCTTATGGTTTCTTATGGTTGAATTGGGTAATTTTTTAGATTGTGTAAGTTACGGTTTACATTTAACAGGCACAGATCAAATATTGTAAGTTGGACCATCAGGAATGAGGTCTATGCCCAAAGTAGACTTGTGTCATACATAAGTTTGTGCCATAATGATAAAACTGTAATGTTTTTCATAAACCAGCAAGTTTATGCACAATGGAAACCATGTGACTAACAGAGTGTAAAGCAAAGACTTGATTCCGGCCTCCTTATCATATGAAAAGTAAAAGTAAAATGTATCTAACTTTCTTGTTCACTACCTTTTGCTACCTTAGCGTCACTTTCACTAGCACTTTCACTTTCACTTGACAGCGGTCAAAGGTAATGACTGACCTCTTCTTCTACGCTAGCATCTAGGAGATGCTATGACCACAGCGACCCTAGCGGTTTGGCATAGTTGAAGAAATTTACGCTACTCATTAGCTGGAATATTACTCGTTACCTGGAATACTCGTTAGTAGGGATGCTCGTAAGTAGGGTTACCACTGTACTGTGGATGTGCTCAGATCAGAATCAGTGTGTGTAGACTGTTGTAGTTAATGTCGGTCTGTCTCATTTCCACTGTTTGCTTGGCTCTCTCTACATGTTTGTTTGCTCCTGTTCTCTGCAGCACTGCAGTGGTTGTGTCCAGTTGGCAGTTCTGGACAGTCCAGTGGTGTATGCAGAGAGGGCGGGCTATGAAAAGCTGTGGCACCCCACCTGCTTTGTGTGTGCTGAGTGTGGCGAGGATCTGGTGGATCTGGTATATTTCTGGAAGAACGGCTCTCTGCTGTGTGGGCGCCATTACTGCCAAAGCCTGAGACCACGATGTGTGGGCTGTGACGAGGTGAGGCCACACACTTTCTGTTACACTGACCAGAAGCGTAGAGACTCACAAGATGGCTGGGTATTGTCTGAAGCCATTTAAAAATAAATAAGAACAATTCAAATGCCGCCTGGCTTATGCTGTTGTTATTTGGTTGGAGAAAGAGCTTTGAACTTAATCTAACCTTTTTCCTTTTTTATCTTTCTCTTTCTGATGTAGCTCATCTTCTCTGAGATGTTCCATCAAGAAGTGAATGGGCAGTTCTGGCATAAGGAGCATTTCTGCTGTTGGCTTTGCGGTCAAAGCCTCAGCATCCAGTGTGGCTGCCGCAGCCACCATCGCCAGTCCAAACCAGTCTAAATCAGCCATTACTGACACCATATTAGCCTGAGCAATCTTCTCAGTGGTAACAGAAGGCCAGTTAGGATAGACTCATTTACTTTTGCCAGTTTTCATCATGCCACATATGGCGCAGTATTTTAAAGAAGCTCCACTGTATAGAATGCCATTCAAAATGACCAGCATATGAGCCTTAAAATGTGATGGCATCCACTTTAGCTTTCTGCTTTATGTGAACTAGAGCTTGTAGATTTTGCAAGTGCCCCCATAGATATGGATGAGGATATAGAAGTGCTACTGCAGATACTGCTACTTAAAAAAAGGTTAAAGGTAAAAGGTGAGCTTTGTATTAGCAAACCATGAACGGTCTCAAACGCTTTGCTTTGTAGACACTCAGCTTTGCCGAGGCTGACTCAGATTAGTTTGATTTTAGTGCATCACTGAGAATTTGTAAACAGAATGACCCACACCCTGCTGTTTAGACGAAAACCATATTGCACCAATGTGTCACCATGATATAATGCACTTGTGGGCTTGACTTGGCTAAGAAGAAGAGGTGATGTGATGTTCGTGCTGGGACACACGTGTTGGTCTGCAGGGCCACTCTGGAACCTCCATGTCGGGTTAGCATTAGTACATAAGAGCATATAGATGACTCACAGGTCGGCTGGGTGTTGTTTGAACCCATCAAGCATGCTTTGGTCTTGTGTTCTGTAGCCAGTCTCTTCTAATTCACTTCCTTGTGAATTAGATGCCAAACGTAAAGCAGTGCTGTTTTTGGAGTGAAGGAAAGTGTGTTTGAGTTGATAGGAGAGAAGGAAGCTTTGTTGACTTAACAGGCAATTGAGATTTATTTCATCCAATTTTTTAAGCCGTGTTCATATTGCAAGAGACTGAATCTGATTTCTTTAGTCTATATCTGCAGTCCAAAAAGCACCGAAACACTGAAATCTGATCTGACAATTTGAGTTGCATTCCCGTATTTGAATCGGATTTCAATCCATGTACAAATATGGCATGAAAATGTGCCAAATATTTGGGGTTTGGACCGCTTTTCTGAAGAAAGCCACAGACAGTTACCAAAAAAGAGGCAGATGTTTCAAATTAGATTTGTGACACTTTGGTCTTAGATTAGATACAGTGCCAATCAAAATTTGAACACACCATCTCATTCAATGTTTTTTTTTTCTTTTTTTTTTCCTACATTGTAAATGAACACTGAAGTCATCCAGACTCTGAGTTAACACATGTAGTAAACCTAAAAGTGATAAACAAACCAAAACATGTTTTAGATTTTACTTCAAAGTAGACACACAACTGATGTCTCAAACACATTAAGAGGCAAGAAATGCAAGTCATGAGCTCTTGACAAGACACAGCTGTTAACTGAAAGCCATTCCAGGTGACTACCTCATAAAGCTGACTGAGAAAATGCCAAGAAAGCTGCATCTAAGTAAGAGGTGCCTACTGTGAAGAATGTCAAATATAAACATGTTCTGGTTTGTTTACTTGTTTGTTTACTAAATAATTACAGATGTGTTTATTCATAGTTTAGATGACTTTAGTGTTAATCTACAATGTAGAAAATTTTTAAATCATGAAAAACCACTGAATGGTTGTGTCCAAACTTTTGACTGGTACTGTATGTAGCCATCTCAGCATTTTAAGGTTAAAATGTTTGCATGTGGATCTTTTCAGAGTACAGGAGTGTTCACACTAATGACAGATGTGGGTCATGTCCAGATGCGGTTGGGAAGAGTAAAGAAGCAGAACTGCAGCGATAACCAATAATGAGCAATAAAGTATTGCTCAGACAGAGAGAGACAAAGAATGAAAGAGAGAAACAATTAGTGCTAACTGACAGATAGTGAGAGACAAAGCCAAAACCTTCCACCCTCATCCACCAGTAGAGCAATCCATCTGGAGGCGTGCTGATGAGTTTCGCAAGTGGCCATTTGCTGGCACTGTCAGAGAGACAAGCCAGATCCTCTCTCCTCTAAGCATGTAGGTAAGAGTTCATGGAGAGATTTTTAAAACAGTTCCGACAGGGACTGTGTGAGGCCTTTTCATCTGAGAGTATTTGTAAATATTTGACTGCACTGAGACTCATGACCTGAATCGAGTCTCTCATGGCTCGAGCACGGTTGTCTAATCTGCCTGCTTTTAAGTGCACATCAGATTCTAGTTTTAGGATAAAATGTTGACTTGGCTGCGCTTATGTGGTTCATGCTGGAGAAAGTGACATCTGGTGCATATCCAAAAATATAAATATACATGAAAAAATCATTTGTGTTCATAATATTTTGTATTCATTACCTGTAAACAGACATACAGACATACCCCAATCAACCCGCTCGTTAGTTGACTCTGTGAAGTCAAGCTCCGCCTCTTTTCCAACTGCTGCCAAAACATCGCGGTCGGAGGAAAGCGCAAGAACCCCAGTTCTGATGGATCACCTGGCACACAGTAAATCTGCCAGTGTTACATCAACACTGTTAGAGTTAAATTAACACTGAGGGTGTCAAAATGTAACTCTCTCAGTGTTAATTTTACACTGGCAGATTTACTGTGCAGATGCCTGAGCCAGCTGACATTACAGTAGTGCTGGGAGAGAAGGTGCCATCTTACCCGCCCAGAGAGAGCACAGCCAATTTTTTGCTCTCTCAGGCAGCATGATCAGGATTCTAACTCGCAATCCTAAGATACACAGTAAATATGCCAGTGTTAAATCAACACTATTAGAGTTATATTAACACTGAGAGTGTTACATTTCGACACCCTCAGTGTTAATTTAACTCCAATAGTGTTGATTTAACACTGGCATATTTACTGTGTAGTGACAGCACCTCAGTCTGCTGAGCCACTCTGTGAAAATAAACATGACATATTTCTTCAAGTCTTTTTTTTGTTTTAAATGTTGACACTGTTTGAATAGTAATTTGCTCAAAATTAAATATTCTAATCATGTAAAAAATGGATTTCTGATTTTAATGAGCTGTAAGACAGGAAAGACTTGAAATGTCACTTTGCATGTAATGAATATAAAATCTGACAGTTTATGTGTTTGAATTAAATTATGAGCTACAATGAACATTTTCATGATATTTTTGATGTGGCACAGTTAGAGAAGAACATTTGTTGTTCAGCTGACATGATTAATTTTGGCTTATTTTACAGGTGAGAGAAAATGTGGGTTAATTGTACATATTTAAAAATGACATGAACATTATCATTAATTTACTGTTTATAAAGGTATTTGATTACTTTCTCATGACTTTTTTTCATTACTTTAATGGACTTTAATTAAAAAAAATCTGTATTCATTGTATTCATATTTCAGCCTTTGCCTTTAAATGGTGATTCTCAAAAACTATTTAATTAATAGTTCACATGCAAAGATTGATAGCAGGCAGTGATTCATTTTTTAAGCCCTGTCTACCAGATAGTGCTGCAATCTATCTTCAGCCATTAGACTCTTCCACTCCAATGCTAACAAGTAGCTTATGGGTGCACTAGCATTCCTAGCAAACCTAGTTGACTTGTTAAGTTGCCACCTACGGCTGAAATGGTATAAAATTAAAAAAATCTCAATATATCATCTTACAGTATTTTAATATACATATATTGAATTATAACCCCTGTGTCATGATACATAACATATCACCATGTGAGCATCAACTATCTTCTTACAGAAAGAAGCTCATGTTGAGTGTAAGTCTATGGCCAAACCCCGCCCCTCCCTTGTGTTCACATGGTGCCTCCAGGAAACTATTTTTTTCAATAAAGGCAAGTCCACTTGCAAGGACTTTGAGCTCACACAGAGTAACATCTTCCATCATCAGGTTGAGACTAAATCTTTATAATATTGTTTGGCATTTTGCTTGCAGTCGTCCTTGCTCCCCTGTCATTACCCAAGTGATGTTGATTACACCTTATAATCATAATCAGTCATATTCGTTAGAGTTACGTAACAATGCCACAAATGGCTGTGTGTGTAGCCTTTGGAACCACGTCTAAGACTGATGTGTTTGGATTTCTGGAAGTAATAGAATCTCCTATCATTTTGGCGTTGTTGTGAATGTTTATACAGATGTTTTAGTCAAACATTAAAGAGAAGAGAAACGTGCCTTTTATGTGAGAATTTGACTGTTTTTTGAAGTTCCTGTGAATGTAGTTTTTTATGAATATTGAGTTTCACACAGTCAAAGGTAATGTAGCCTTTGGAGAGGGTAAAATTGTAGGTATGAAGGGAAGTGGGAACTGTGTGGGATCTTAAGCTTGCTTAGCTTTCACGATGATGCACGGCCCAAAATGCCATCTCACAATGACAGCGTTTGAGTGTCTTTAGTGCCTTAGACAGAAAGTCTCATTCCTGTGTCATTAATGACAAAATTAGAAATGTAGATTTGGGTTTAAAACATTTCTGTTGGCATTTGATAAGGAACCAGAGAAAGAGTGTAATTAATTGTACCTTTTTTGCAAGAACTGGAAACATTGAACTTTTATGAGTATATTGATAGTTTAATACCAATACGATCTTCATCAATTTAATTTTTTTGATAGCACTGATATCATGGATTGATGAAGAACGTCAATGCTTATTTGTAATAAAAACCAACTGGAATGCCGAGCTTTGAATGGAAAACTGATCAACTTTGTAAAGTTTGGTGGGGCTTAATCTATTTCTTACTCTGTGGAGCTATCAAAACAATTTTTGACTCAGACATTTCTATGTTCTGTTGAAATGTAATTGTTGAGTTTAAGTATGAAAAGTAGTGTCATGGACTCATATTGTAATAAGACTAATTTAAATGTCACTGTTGGAATGCTTTTGCTGTTTGAGGAGGCACTTATCCAATATAAATCTGAGAGCAATTTCTGTTGGTATGTTTCTAAAGACCTTTTCCAGTGATAAACTGTACTGACTGACTGGTGTAATTTTGTTGTTTGTTTTAAAACGGCATTCAATTCTGAAGTTGAGGTTCTTACTTATGGGTACTTCTGCTTTGTTGGAGTAGCTGAATATAAATCTCTTTTAGAACCTTGTATTTATAGGCTTTTCTAACTATGGTCCAGTTTCCTAAAAGCATCACAGACACATTTTAACTGTAGTAAATTGTAACAGATTGATTTAAAGTTTTATGATTCACTCTGTCCATACGTTTACATTCACATTTACGTATTTACTTATTTACATTTATTTATTTCACAAGTTCAGTTAGGATGAGATATCAATTAGGGCTGTCAGTGTTAGTGTTACTAATGTGTAAACACAATAAATGTTTATCGCTGATTTAAAAAAAAAAATTCAAAATTTTTACCAATTTTTATCCCCTTCCCAATGTAGTAATAGGCAATTAGACCATTCCCTCTGTTAGGCCTCTCCCCATCACTTTTGCAATGTTCCTGACACTAGGAGGGTGAAGTCAAGCACACGCCTCCTCCGTTGCGTGTGATGTGGCCACCACCTCTTTTTGAACTACTGCTGATACACCATCACTGGGGAGCCAACATGCTTGGAGGAAAGCGCAGGATTCCCAGCTCCAAATGGACCAATCAGTAGATGCCTGAGCCAGCAGACATTGCAATGTGAAAGTGTTAGAGAGAGAGTGCTATTTTCCCGCATTTTTGCTCTCTTGGGCCCCGGCTGTTGATGGCAACCAACATGACTAGAATTTAAACTCACGATCCTCTGGTCATAGTGTCAGCATCTTAGCCTGCTGAGCCACTCAGGGTTCAACACAAGAGTTTTTACACTTTACGTGGTCCAGAGTTGGATGCACAGAGCTTGTTTAGCTAATTCAGATTAAAGCTTCTGTTCTGTTATGTTTAAACAGACCAGTGATGTTGGACCACTTGCCAGTTTCAGACTCTCAACAGATAACAATCTACAAATGTTCAGCTTGGTTAGATTATGTTCTTTGCTTTGGAGAGTGAATTTGGCCATAAAGGGGCTGCGCAGATTAAATCCCACCTCAGCCTGAAGAGAATATTCCCCAATGATTGTTAAAGAGAATTTGATTGATTAAAATTGATGTTATTGTCAGTGTAAAACAAAAATAAGTACTCTGTAATAAAGAAGATCAGACTGGGTGAAAATTTTATTGAATAATCAGAAATATTCTGAAGTGTATTGTGACCACTTGTGAGACGATGCTACACTTTTAAATTTAAGATCTAAATTTAAAATCTTTAGTGTTAAATCTGATCATGAAAAATATGATTAATTACATGATTATCTAATGGGAGTATTCATGATTAAATATTTTAATCATTTGACAGCCCTAATATAAATCTGCTTTCTCCTAGAAAAGTCAATGTAGTGTGCATTTAAGGTCCAGCCTGAAGGACCATGTTGTTCTTTTAGGCTACATTTACCTCCTTGGAAGGAGATTTATTTTTCTTTTGGACAGTATAGAGAGAGTGTAGAATGTAACTTTGTGCTAGGATGCTTTTAGGAAACCAGGTTCATATATGCATGCATGTATGTTTCAAATGTATTTTCTGGATCTCTTGAATAAATACTTGATGTGTATTAAGTCTGTGTTGTATTTTTATAAGCTGATGTGTCACTTTTAATAGTTTATTTAACCATGATGTGAAATGTTCTTTAACGCACTGTTATTAAGTGTAGTTATGATACACTTTGTCCGCTTTGTGAAGGTGAGAAAAGAGTTGAATTACATCATTGACAACATGTTGGAGGTTGTTAGTTTTATGACATCATTTTGGCCGTGGCTAGATTGCCTGGATGCACTTCTCCTGCCAAGCTACTTCCTGACTCTTAGTTGTTTTTAATATGACAAACAAGAAAAAGCCCATCAAAGATGTTTGATGCTGCTTGCTTGGACATGTTTGCTCTCCAGATGTCTTGAGGGTCTAGCAGCCCAGTTCAAAGGACACAGAAAAGTGGACACACCCAAGACTTTCTGTCAGGAGGCCTTTCATTAGCGATCTTGTCAGTCCTACAGAGCAACTATGACACAGTTCATGCACAGACATGGAGATTCTCTGCAAGGTCAAACATATGGTCTTTAACTGCCTGAACTTATGTCTTATGAACCTAGTCCTATACATTATTTAGCCCAATGACTCTTGATTTTTTTTTTTAGAAATATGTATCAACAGCCAATAAAACTTTAGATTAAACTAAGCTAAATACTAAGTAAGTCTGCAGTTTAGGAGGTGAACAGCCAATACAATTTTGAGTTTTTAATTTGCTGACACTTTTTGGTAACACTTTATAATTTATTAAATTTAAATTCAATATATAACTTTCATTAATAAGCCATTAACTAATGATTAATAATTATGAACAAATCATTAGTTCATGAGAATTTGAACATGAACAAGTGTTTATAAATGACAGTTCATGTAGTTACTAGTGATTGTATTCATTTTTGCAAATGTTAACAAATCATTAGTAAATCATTTGTTAATGAAATTCTCATGAACTAATTATTTGTTAACAGTTATTAATCATTAGTTAATGAGCTATTAAAGTTATTATAAAGTGTTACCAAAAAATCTGTATATAGAATAACTTTGTGAATTAAATACAAGAATATTAAAAAATATATCAATTAAAAAAACATTTTTATTTGTTTTGGGACAGTGTGGCAGGAGACAAATGCAGAGGAGGAAAGCCATTGAAGAAGCAGATTTTATGGAATAAAAGAGGGGCAGGAGTGCAGCCACTGAGGGTGTAAAAAGTCTGTGCAAGTAATGTAAAAAATTTTTAAATTATGGTGATTTATTGGCATATTTCATGCCTTTATGCCATATATCATATCATATCATACACACTTGAGTACAAAATTTTTAGCCTCCCACCCATGAAAAATTAATGGTTTTAAAGGTATTTGTCAGGGTTGCAGCTGAGCTAAAGGAAAGCGGACTTGCAGATAAAGGCTACTATGTTTAATAAATACTGAGACAAAAGCATACATGAACAACAAGACTAGCAGACAAAAGGGTTTAAATAAGGGGGTATAACAAGACACAGGTGGAGACAATAAGGGGTGGGGTTTAACAAGACAGCATCTTAAAGAGACAGGACATACATACCAAAGCGTGACAGTATTTTTCAAGTTCTGTTAAATAGAGCAAAGAACGTTTAACACAGCCTTTTTAAACATCCCAGGTTTATTTTGAATAATTACATAATTTGACTTTGCCCTCAGAAATGAAATTATTTCACAAAAAGCAAAAACTACCATAGTCAAAATGTTTAGCCTCCCTGATGCTTATACAATTCCTGATTTGGCTAAGTCATTCACTAGTGTCTTAATAGTTGTTCTTGGGTCTTTAGACACATCTCTCATTAGTTTTCTTTCCAGGGTATTTGAAATCTTGCGCTTCCTACCTCTGCCAGGCTTGTTCTGTATTGTGTGGCTGTCTTTGAATTTCTTGATAATCCTTCTCACTCTAGTTCTTGACACTTGAAAATGCTGTAATAACTTTGTATATCCTTCTCCTGCTTTATAAGCATCAATTATTTTTTATCTCGATTTTAAACTGTTGTCTTTTGGTTTTGGAATGATGCTTTCTCAAGTTACAGCTCACTGAAGCTTTTATACTCTGTGTAAATTAGGAGATGAACCTCAGCTATGACTTGATATAACAATCTTTCATTGTTACAAATCTAATGCACACCATTGCACAGCAGTGTTTTGTGCTATGGCTCAGTAAAAAGTGAGTTCTTGAGGGGGCTAATAATATTGACCTGAGTGATTGATTTATTCATTTTTTAAATAGTTCTGTTATAGTATGCAAATAAAAAATACATTCTAAAGAAAACTAGCATGTTTACAAATGCTATGTTGAAAAACCTTTGCTCTGTTATAAATTGACTTTACATTTTATACGAAGGTGGTTCATCCAGTAATCACATTTACACAATGTTAAGCTTACCCCATATGTAACCTATCAGCCACATCAGGACTCCAAACCTGTCTTGCCTGATTGGCTGTATCTGAGACTAAGTTGAAAATGGGGTAAATATGAGCTCTGGGTGATGTTTAATGATAAATATTACATTCAGAAAAGGGAGAAAGGATGAATGAATAAAAGGTTATAGTGCTAATGCTTGTATGTCTGTGTGCTGGGCTGAATGTTACTTTTTTACTATCCCAGGATAAAGGCAGAGGAATTTGTGATTTCACGGTGGTTGGGCCTGGGCCATTGGCAACCGCAATACTTCCTCTGACTGCACTTCTATTTGAGGAAAAGCTGAAAGGCAAGGAATAGCTCTGCAGTGTTTACATAAGTGCTGCAAATATTCCAGCAATTTCATATATTACATTCCCTGCCCATTACATCATCCACAATTACAGCAAGCTTTTTAGGAGGAAGAATGATAATGAGGAATGACTGAAACAGGTTATTTTAGGCAGAGCATACATACACAAACAAAAATGCACTTAATTTGTACTCTACTAATAACATTTTAGTTAAATGTTTGGTGAGAATTTTCTATATAAGCTTGTGGAATATAAAAGTTAATGTACAGAGTCCTGATTTATTAACCATCAACCTTAACACTCTGTATAACTTTTTCCTAAGGCTCTAAAATGACCCACCTTCACCAAACACCTTAAATAAAGCTGCTTAATTAAATTTTAAAGCCCATATCTATTATTATTATTATTATTATTATTATTACTATTATTATTATTATTATTATTATTATTATTATTATTATTATTATTATTAGTAGTAGTAGTAGTAGTAACAGTAGTAGTATTGATAAAGATGCCCAGCCCAGATGAGATAATGGATGACTAGGTTATGTAACTCTCCTGCCACTGCCTCGCCATGGCACCATCTCTGTCCATGTGCTCTGTGTTTGTCTACATTTCACATATGTCATCCTGTCTCCACATGCTCTCTTTGTTTACGTCTTCCACATGTCATGTCTCCACCCCCAGTTAAGTCATGTTATTTTACAGTTCTGCTGTTTCATTATGTCTTGATTAACCTTGATATAAAGCCTCCCCAGTGTTTCACAGTCTTTGTTCGTCATTGTTTGTATTTTGAGTCATGTATTGCTGTCATGCTTTTTTTCATAGTCAAAGCCACAATGTTTGCCTTATTCAAACCTTGTTCAAAACTTATTCCAATGTCACATGGTTTATTTCAAACAAAACCTTTAACTGGCAGCTCAAAATTGGCAGAAATGAACAACTTGCATAGAAAGAAGAGGGTTTTGATTTTCATATGACTCATCTCTTTTGTTTGTGTCTTAGAAAATAAGAAAGTATGACTCTCTGAGTGGAAGGACTAGGCATCAGAACCATGGGCAGCAGTGTTGAATTAGCACCTACAGTGTTAAATTGCATGAACTGTGTATCATTAGCCTAACACCAGCAGTGTTAAATTAGCACATAAAGTGGCAGTTTCCTAGACAATTTTTAGACTAAATGTCAATGTTAGTGGAGAATTGCTATTGGAAAATGTGGGTTTAGGCTTAATCTGAGTCTGGGAAACTGGCCAACAATGTTAATGAACTCTGTTACTATGTTGAATTAACCTTTAAAACTTTGTGACTTTATTACACAATAATAAGTATTACCCAGAAACTACAGTAGATGGAGAGTAATGCACTTATTGAGCTGGTCTTCAGGTATTAGAGTGAATAAGTCTAGAGCCACTAGTGGATCTAGTGAGCTTAAAAGGTTAAGTCTTATTGTATATACAGAATAAACTGTGCAATTAGTCAAACACCAACAATGTTGGATTTACTCTTCCAGTAATCTTTAGTGTCTGACTAGATTTAAACTCTGTAGGTGTTCATTTAACACCGAGAATTTCCTTCTGAAGACTTACTTTGATCATCGACCTTAACAGACTGGACAAATTCCACATGCTCTTCAGACTGTGGCTGTTTCGCTGACTTGAAGACATTTGTCCAATTTGTACCTGACTCAGGGATGACCAGTACCACTGACTAATATTCTGATACAGCACCTATGCTAATATATTTAACTCCTGTTGTGCACAAAAGAGAAAGAAATTCAATAGTAAAAACATTATTCCATACAGCAATCAGCCATAACATTACAACATTTCCCATGTGTTTACACTTATTGTTTATATTATCAGCTCTGACCATACAGGGGAACTTTGTAGTTCTACAAGTACAGACTGTAGTCCATCTATTTCTCTGTATACTTTATTAACCTCCTTTAACCTGTCCTTCAATGATCAGGACCCCCACAGAGCAGCTATTATTTGGGTGGTGGGTCATTGTCAGCACTGCAGTGACACTGACGTGGTGGTGGCTTATGGTTACATTGTTACTAGTAGATATAAAACAAATTAGGATTTTGTGAAAAAGGTCATTTGTGTTCATAATTTATTTCAAAAAGATGATCTGTCATATATTTATAGTGATTACACATAAAGTGACATATTTTAAGCTTTGTTTTTGTTTTAACGTTCATCATTATGTCTTATAGCTCATGAAAATCTCAAATTAAATGACTCAAAGTAAATTACTGTGTGAACATAAATGCACTTTTCACAATATTTACATTGCATTAGTACACAGTAAATCTGCCAGTGTTAAATCAACACTATTAGAGTTAAATTAACACTGAGAGTGTTACATTTTGACACCCACAGTGTTAATTTAACTCTAATAGTGTTGATTTAACACTGGAAGATTTACTGTGTAGAAGATAGAAGATGCAATACACTGAAAAATACAAGTGCAAGCATGCTAGAGTACATTTAGGTGCGTTTCAAAGAGCTCGTGTTAAGTCACAGTTTGAAAATAGCTGTCTGATCTGACAGTTAGTGGAAGTTCATTCCACCATGTATCAGGACAGCTAACAGTAGTGGCGCTGGCCTTCCATGTAGTCCTTCATCAGTGGTCACTGATACTGCCATCAGGACTCTGGATGAATATTATTGCTTGTTAACTATTCTTAGTCCAGCTGTGACAATAAGGTGTTTGAAAACTCCAGCAGCTCTGCTGTATTTGATCCACTCATACCACCCCTGACACTATGTAAACATTCATCATAAATGAAGGCTAATAACAGTAACAGACTGTATATATGTGTGACAGGGTTTGCTGCATGTATAATTAAGTGAGCACACCAGTCAGTTGTAGCAGAGTGCAAAACAATCATCATGGGCTAAGGATGTGATTTGATTTAACTGATGTCCAAAGGGGCACAATATTAGGGTACCAGGGGAAGGGTGGTAGCATTTCGTAAACCATTAATTTTGTGGGATGTTGTAGAGCTGCTGTAGTGAAGGTGGACTGAGGATGGACTTCTTGTACAGTGAGTGACTCTCAACAGCATAACAGTGATGCCCCCATAGGCCATTGATTCCATGACGACTCCTGTGAGTGATACTGAGTAATTAAACACCACCATGGACCAGTTAACCTCTATAATGAACACAGGACATGAGAAAAGTCTCAGGGTTCACCAATGAGTGAATACTCAAAGCCAGTGGTGGTTAATTCCACTATTACTTTCACTATTTTGACCATTAGGTGTAATAATATTGTGATATATATATATACTATAGTATATATATATATATATATATATATATATATATATATATATATATAAATAAGTATGTGTGTGTGACATGCTGTAGCTCAAACAGTACCTCACCTAATCTAAAGTTCTGTTTACCTAAATATATCACCTCACCTACAGCTACTGTAAAGTTATTCTGTCTTAATGATGCTAACAACCAGCTATGTGTCCTCTGTCTTGCTGTGCTATTCCCGTTAGCACTAACAGGTGAAGCCAAAGAGAAGCAGGAGCCCAGCGAGTGCACTGCCAAAATCAACATGCCCGCGCACAGGCCACCTTTGTCTCCGGTGGCAGCTGAAAGGCTTCAGAGTGCACAGTCCAGACATGATCGCTGCACCAGCTGGGAGAGCTGGCCTGGCCTGTTATGTTTTGTGTAGGAAAAGCTCTCAGTGAAGCTGGTAGGCCAGAGAAAGCCGTGTTATCATAGGCCTGCGATCAAAAACTCAACCACGAAACTCTGGAACGGGGTGTTTCAA
>BRDA01006503.1:3532-28661 GCA_036984385.1 Crenuchus spilurus
TTTACAGTATTTTATTACATTACTAGTATTGCTAGACTTTACAGCAATGCTGTTATCATTTACAGTCCTTTATTACAATACTAGTATTACTACAGTTTACAGCAATGCTGTTATCATTTACAGTATTTTATTACATTACTAGTATTGCTAGACTTTACAGCAATGCTGTTATTATTTACAGTACTTTATTACTAGTATTACTACACTTTACAGTGATGCTGTTATCATTTACAGTATTTTATTACATTACTAGTATTGCTAGACTTTACAGTAATGCTGTTTTCATTTGCAGTATTTTATCACATTACTAGTATTGCTAGACTTTACAGCGATGCTGTTATCATTTACAGTACTTTATTACATTACTAGTATTACTACACTTTACAGTGATGCTGTTTTCCTTTGCAGTATTTTATCCCATTACTAGTATTGTTAGACTTTACAGCGATGCTGTTATCATTTATAGTACTTTATTACATTACTAGTATTGCTAGACTTTACAGCAATGCTGTTATCATTTACAGTCCTTTATTACATTACTAGTATTGCTAGACTTTACAGTGATGCTGTTATCATTTACAATCCTTTATTACAATACTAGTATTACTACAGTTTACAGTGATGCTGTTTTCATTTGCAGTATTTTATCCCATTACTAGTATTGTTAGACTTTACAGCGATGCTGTTATCATTTACAGTACTTTATTACATTACTAGTATTGCTAGACTTTACAGTGATGCTGTTGTCGTTTACAGTATTTTATTACATTACTAGTATTGCTAGACTTTACAGCAATGCTGTATCATTTACAGTCCTTTATTACATTACTAGTATTGCTAGACTTTACAGTGATGCTGTTATCATTTACAATCCTTTATTACAATACTAGTATTACTACAGTTTACAGTGATGCTGTTTTCATTTGCAGTATTTTATCCCATTACTAGTATTGTTAGACTTTACAGCGATGCTGTTATCATTTACAGTACTTTATTACATTACTAGTATTGCTAGACTTTACAGTGATGCTGTTGTCGTTTACAGTATTTTATTACATTACTAGTATTGCTAGACTTTACAGCAATGCTGTATCATTTACAGTCCTTTATTACATTACTAGTATTGCTAGACTTTACAGTGATGCTGTTATCATTTACAATCCTTTATTACAATACTAGTATTACTACAGTTTACAGTGATGCTGTTTTCATTTGCAGTATTTTATCCCATTACTAGTATTGTTAGACTTTACAGCAATGCTGTTATCATTTACAGTACTTTATTACATTACTAGTACTGCTAGACTTTACAGTGATGCTGTTGTCGTTTACAGTATTTTATTACATTACTAGTATTGCTAGACTTTACAGCAATGCTGTTATCATTTACAGTCCTTTATTAGAATACTAGTATTACTACAGTTTACAGCAATGCTGTTATCATTTACAGTATTTTATTACATTACTAGTATTGCTAGACTTTACAGCAATGCTGTTATTATTTACAGTACTTTATTACATTACTATTATTGCTAGACTTTACAGTGATGCTGTTATCATTTACAATCCTTTATTACAATACTAGTATTACTACAGTTTACAGCAATGCTGTTATCATTTACAGTATTTTATTACATTACTAGTATTGCTAGACTTTACAGTGATGCTGTTATCATTTACAGTACTTCATTACATGTCTAGTATTTCTAGACTTTACAGTGATGCTGTTATCATTTACAGTACTTCATTACATTTCTAGTATTTCTAGAGTTTGCAGTGATGCTGTTATCATTCACAGTCCTTTATTACATTACTAGTATTAATACAGTTTACAGCTATACTGTTGTTGTTTACAGTATTTTAGTGTTATTACAGTTTACAATGATGCTGTTATCGTTTAATGTTTTTTTATTATATTACTAGTATTATTATAGTTTACAGTGATGCTGTTATTTTTAACAATATATTTTATATTACTATGCTTTTCTAATTTACAGTACTTTATTCCAATAATAGTTTTAATACAGTTTACAGAGGTTGTTAATGTTTACAGTACTTTAGTGTTAGCACAGTTTACACTGATGCTGTTATCATGTATAGTATTTTATTACATTAATAGTTTTTTAAATACAGTTTAGAGATGTTGTTATTGTTTACAGTACTTTGGTATCAATACGGTTTACAGTGATATTGCAATGCTGTTCTGTATTATATCACTTTTATTATTACAGTATAAATGATTTTGTTATTGTTTCAGTACTTTACCGTGATTAAGAAGCCTTGTTGATGTTTTGAAATTGCACTGTTTACAATAAGCCCGTGTATAAAAATCAGTAGGCAAGTATAGATGTCTGGTATCCGTTTCGTGTGTCTATTTGTGGAGGTAGAGGCTCTGACAGGGAAACGTGAGCCAGAGATCTGCGGAGTTTGACTTTCAGCCAGTGTGTGTCTTCTGTTTTCCGTTTTGCGCCCCTGTTCCTGAGGAAAAAGCAGAGTCCAGCCCTTATATAATACTCTGAAGGCGTAGGTTACGAGCGGTGCTGTGTGTCTGCAGCGCGGACAGTGAGATTAGTCATGCGGGATGTCGTGTAGCTGCCCGGGAATGAGGAGAGCTGCAGCGGAGCCGAGCCAGTGTAAAGGAACTTCCTTCAGAACTCTCTCCGCTGGCTTATAAAGGCGGAGTACATAGCAAATCTCAGCAGAGGACAGCGTGGTGAGCTGTGAGGAAGACCTGGAAAAGGCAGAGATGAAGATCTTAGGAGTGTTCATGGCGCTTTTGCTGCTTAGAGTTGAGAGCAGAAGTCCAAACACCGGAACCTGCGTCCACAACTACTGCTACACTGTCCACACTGAGACGGTGGACTTTAACTCAGCGCTCGAGCGTTGCGACGAGACCGGCGGCTCTTTGATGACCGTCCGAACGCGGGAGGTGAACGAAGTACTTTTAGATCTCCTGACTGGCTTTTCTCAACACTTCTGGATTGGGTTAAGGCACAGGGGTCACTGCACAGAGACCCCCTCAGATATGAAAGGCTACTCGTGGGTAACAGGAGCCCCAACAAGCCAGTTCACCAACTGGAAAAATAATAACTTTTCTGTGTGCTCTCCTCTGTGTGTATCCCTGTCCAAAGCTGACCCAACATGGACTGAAAGCCATTGCACAGATACAAGAGGATATCTTTGCGAATACACCAACGATAACAAATGTGAACACCTTACATCTCAGTCAGATGTTCTGTATGAAACACCTTTAGGATTCTCCAAACAGAACCTCATCGAAGTACCACATGGCACCAACGCCACACGACAGGACTTGAGGACCAAGCACCTTTGTTTCGATGGTTTCTGGCAAAATGCACCTTGGACATGTGAAGTTTTCAACGGTGGCTGTGAGCACATCTGCGTCAAACAGAACGTTAGCATCTGCACATGTCAACCTGGCTATAAGCTTCACACGAACAGGATAAGCTGTGTCAAAGCTGAAAATGACCCATGTAAACATGCTGGCTGCTCCTTTGCTTGCAAGCCAAAGGGACAGTCTTATGAGTGTCTGTGTCCTGATGGAGTTAATCTGGGTAATGATGGGAAGACCTGCAAGGACATTGACCACTGCGGCGACCAAAGAGCGTGTCCAGGAAAGAACGTCCAGTGTGTCAAAACAAACAGTGGCTTTGAGTGTCAGTGTAGGGATGGCTTCAAGAAAGTCGGGGGCATCTGTGAAGACATAGATGAATGTAATGTGGGACCTTGCGAGTACGACTGCGTAAACACTGAAGGCAGTTATCACTGCGAGTGCCCATCAGGATACAAAGTGTCCTCAGAGGACAAGGAGAAATGTACCCTTTACTGTGAACATAATGAATGTCCGGCTGTGGACTGTGACCCCAACAAACCTTTCCAGTGTGACTGTCCACGTGGATTTATCATTGAAGAGAGACCTACAGGTCTGTTCTGTGTCGACATAGACGAATGTGATATATATTACTGTGACCAGATATGTGAAAACACTGCTGGAGGTTACATCTGTTCCTGCCATGAGGGATTCATTCTTGTAAATAACACTACATGTGTGTACACCTCAGGAGGTTCTGTTGTCACAACAGTTCAGCCCACAAACAGGACACCTTCAGAAGTTTCAGCTGGCAGTCTACTTGCAATAACTGCATGCACAGTCTTGGCCGTTCTGCTCACCGTCTGTCTTACCTATCACATTATGAAGTGCTACAGAAGGATGGACAACTTCACTTTACACAAAGATGGCAATGAAGATATGCACAGCTTGCAGCAGGTGACTGCAGAGAAATATACCAAACACTGTCCCTCAGAAATATGCATTTCAACCAGAACAACTAAGACTTGAGATTGGGGGTTATAAAGATGGATTTCACAGTAAAGCTGTACAATGTGAAGGAGAATTGCATTACTTTTCTGAATTTCTGCGTAATTTCAATTGTTTAAATTATTAGTATTCAAAGTGGTTTGATCTGAAAAGTGCCATTTTCTTTACAATGATGATAGAAAACAGGTGCCTATAAAGCAAAGATAACCATTTTCTTAACAATTCAAAAACCGCTAGTGAACCAATGTGTCTTCAAGTTGAAGTATATGTAATGTTGCTTATGATAAAATAGAAATTTTAAAGAGCAAGTATTTGTGTAGTTTATATTAATACAGAAAAAGAATAACTGTATAACCACTTTTCCTTTCAACAATGTATATGCCATGGTTGGCTTTCAAATAATACATTTTAGGCCCAAAAACCTAAAAAAAAAAAAAATTATGTAACAATGTCAGATGTCTGGTTCCCAGCACCACAACTGTAGCTCAGTAAGTTTCTATAGAAGGGAGCATTTCACACTAAACCACTCTGAATGACCTTTCATTTGAACAAATTATGCAGAAATTCTAAAATAGGTGAAATATAAAGACTGTCCAGCATGAATTTTCTGGCTAACTAAGAAATCTTGCTGCATATAAGAAGTCGGTATTGATGTGGTATTTGCTATGAATTACAAGCTTTACATGCACAGTTCTCTTAAGAGCTTGAACATTAGCCATAAGAATATTATGGCAACTCCTGGACTGAATTTTCTTAAACACTGGAAGGGACGTTACCCTGATAATGTTCATAAACAAACCTTGCAATGCAACACCTGTTCAGTCAGGGGTGCACATCCATAGAAAAGTGTGTTTATAAGCAATAAATGCTTACGTATGTAGAATGACAAATCAAAAGGCTAGAAGAAAGCGATGGCCACTTGTGAAGATGACGTTGAATGTGTTTGTGGACTGTTAGTATAATCTTGTATTATTGTATTATCTAAATGTGGTTTATTTATTCCAAGTAAAAATACTATACAAATCCTCAGTCGTGGCTCAAAATGTACTGATTGTGTCCTCGATATGTCCCAAAGCTTACAGGGCAAAACAAGAAAAGAATATCAAGAAAAAGTTCACCAAAAGGTACACTGTCATATTTTATGTACATTACAGGTAAAGTGACATTTCAAGCCTTTTGTGTTTTACTGTTGAGCATTTTGGCTCCTGAGAAATCCTGAATCTCAGATTATTTAAAGATCTGAAGATCAGATTTCATTTTGAGTAAATTACTATTCAAACAGTATCAACATTACAATAAAATGCTTGAAATATGTGACTATATTTGTAATGGAGTCAAATTTCAAATTATGAAGTCAAATATTTATTATTAGTATTATTCAGTAACTACATGGACTGCAGTGCAATCAGGCTGGGCTTCTCAGATACACATGCAGTGGTTTGGACCTGGCGTTTTAGGGTTTAAATGACGGAGAAGTATAAATGACCTTAGGACACATCAGGGACGGCAAGATGACTGTCCTCAAACATAACTTATCTTCTACTAATAATATTTTTACCTTTTTGATGAATTATGTCAGTACACAACAGTGAAGCAATGAAACACACCAATGTGGGGTCCAAACTGGCAGCCCAGCTATTTCCAAGCAAGTTTTAACCATGGATTCAACATTGGCCCATATGCATAAGTGTCCTTCAGGGTCAGTGATGAACCAGGATGGGTTAAACATACACAGTAAATATGCCAGTGTTAAATCAACACTATTAGAGTTAAATTAACACTGAGAGTATTACATTTTGACACCCTCAGTGTTAATTTAACTCTAATAGTGTTGATTTAACATCGGCAGATTTACTGTGTAGGACCCATTTGAAAACAAACTCTAAATGAAGAAAACCCACTATGTGCCCATTTTGGACCCATATACTGTACACAAGTGAAGTAACTGCCCACCCGAAGCCCATGTCCATCTTATACCAATCTAGCCCATGTTAAACCCATGTGGACCCTACTAAAGTGTGCTGATAGAGGCTAAAATTAACCAGGCAGACATTCTAGTCTTTTTATACACTGTCGTGCTATTGTGGAGAAAAAGCAAAATAACTAGTATATCCAACTTAAATCAGCTCTTGAGCAGATCAAGAATATTTTCCATGTTGTGCTACCAGCTTCTGTTCATGTATTTTAGGTTGAAGTCATCAGCTATGAAGGATCTAACATGGTGTACACTTAAATATTTAATAGATATTCAAAGAGTTTCTCAGTTTGTCACAATGGAAGAACCATTTAGGATAACTTCCTGAAGACCGTGCTTGATGTAACCCAGTGATGTGGTTAGAGGTAGTATTGATGGTCCCTCTTTTAAACCCCTTATATGGGAGCATGCTACATGGTTTTCTCCTTGTTATTGTTCAATTTACACTTGATTGTATTTTACATTCCATAATATTATACAACTATAAATTTAAGAACATTAACTAGGTAGGTACAGTATTTTGCACAAATATCAGCACTGTAAGTGCTCTTGGGTAGGCATAAATCCCAAATAAAAAAGCATTGGTAAATGTCAGAATCTTCATGAACATTGTGTAAAAGGGTTTTAAGAAGAAACTTCAGTTGGCAAATGATAATCAATGTTTACTTTATATATATAGCCATTTGACATTTTACTGTACACAACCAGCATTGAACCTATGAGTGCTATGAGAGTGTTATACAGTACCAGTCTCATTCAATGTTTTTATTGATTTATTTTTCTACATTGTAAATAAATACTGAAGACATCCAGACTATGAAGGAACACATAATGAATCATGAAGGAAACTTAAAAGTATTAAACAAACAAAAATATATTTTAGATTTTAGATTCTTCAAAGTAGACACACAACTGATGTCTCAAACACATTAAGAGGCAAGAAATGCAAGTCATGAACTCTTGACAAGACACAGCTGTTAACTGAAAGCCATTCCAGGTGACTACCTCATAAAGCTGACTGAGAAAATGCCAAGAAAGCTGCCATCTAAGCAAGAGGTGTCTACTTTGAAGAATGTAAAATATAAACATATTCTGGTTTGTTTAACACTTGTTTGTTTACTAAATAATTAGTTTAACTTTAGTATTAATCTACAATGCTGAACAGTTTTAAATCATGAAAAACCACTGAATGTCCAGAAGGTGTGTCCACACTGGTACTGTACAGTATATAATGATGGTCTTGAGAAAATGTCACATTTCATTTTATTCATTGTTTCATTAGCTGGAATATAAATAAAGTATGTATGTAGATCAGGAAGAACCAAATGTGTTGAATGCAAATGCTGAAAATTAAAAACTGAATACAAATAAACCCTTGTTTTAGCCAATTATTAGTCAAACATTGCCCTCTAGTGGTTTAACTCAAGTGTATCATGATATTCAGAGTTCTGTTAAGCACAGGAATTCACTTTCATGGAAATGTATGTGCAGAGGGGTTGCTTTTGGAAGGTATTCAATAAATTGCATTAAAATTAAAATAAATAATAGTTTATATGAGACTAAACCAATGACAAATGTTACCAACATGCAACAAAAGGGGGCTTAATCAGAATACACATAGTGTTTTAGCTGATATTTCTTCACACAGAATTCTTAGAGCAGGAATGCTGCCCTAAACACTTTTTTAAATATAAAATAAGAATTTCACAATGCATAAGCTGCAATACTGTGAAATGCATTTTGAGTCCACATTCATATACACTGCTCAAAAAAATAAAGGGAACATTTAAACAACATATCCTAGATGTGAATAAATGAAATAGTCTCATTGAATACTTTGTTCTGTACAAAGTTGAATGTGCTGACAACAAAATCCCACAAAAATCATCAATGGAAATCAAATTTATTAACCAATGGAGGCCTGGATTTGCAGTCACACACAAAATTAAAGTGGAAAAACACACTACTGGCTGATCCAACTTTGATTTAATGTCTTTAAAACAAATCAAAATGAGGCTCAGTATTGTGTGTGGCCTCCACGTGCCTGTATGACCTCCCTGCAATGCCTGGGCATGTTCCTGATGAGGTGGTGGATGGTCTCCTGAGGGATCTCCTCCCAGACCTGGACTAAAGCATCTGCCAACTTCTGGACAGTCTGTGGTGCAATGTGACGGTGGATGGATGGAGTGAGACATGATGTCCCAGATGTGCTCAATCGGATTCAGGTCTGAGGAACAGGTGGGCCAGTCCATAGCTTCAATGTTTTCATCTTGCAGGAACTGCTGACACACTCCAGCCACATGAGGTCTAGCATTGTCCTGCATTAGGAGGAACCCAGGGCCAACCACACCAGCATATGGTCTCACAATAGGTCTGAGGATCTCATCTCGGTACCTAATGGCAGTCAGGCTACTTCTGGCGAGCATATGGAGGGCTGTGCGGCCCTCCAAAGAAATGCCACCCCACACCATTAGTGACCCACTGCCAAATTGGTCATGCTGAAGGATGTTGCAGGCAGCAGATCGCTCTCCACAGCGTCTCCAGACTCTGTCACGTCTGTCACATGTGCTCAGTATGAACCTGCTTTCATCTGTGGAAGCACAGGGTGCCAGTGGCAAATTTGCCAATCCTGGTGTTCCCTGGCAAATGCCAAGTGTCCTGCATGGTGTTGGGCTGTGAGCAGAGCACAACCCCCATCTGTGGACATTGCACCCTCATATCATCCTCATGGAGTCGGTTTCTAACCGATTGTGCAGACACATGCACATTTGTGGCCTACTGGAGGTCATTTTGCAGGGCTCTGACACTGCTCCTCCTGTTCCTCCTTGCACAAAGGTGGAAACAAAGCCAGAGACACAACAAGAAACAAAGCCAGAGACACAACAAGAAACAAAGCCAGAGACACAACAAGAAACAAAGCCAGAGACACAACAAGAAACAAAGCAAGAGAAACAACAAGAAACAAAGCCAGAGAAACAACAAGAAACAAAGCCAGAGAAACAACAAGAAACAAAACCAGAGAAACAAAGCCAGAGACACAATGAGTAACAAAGCCAGAGAAACAACAATAAACAAAGCCAGAGAAACTACAAGAAACAAAACCAGAGAAACAACGAGAAACAAAACCAGTGAAACAAAGCCAGAGACACAACATGAAACAAAACCAGAGAAACAAAGCCAGAGACACAATGAGAAACAAAGCCAGAGAAACAACAATAAACAAAGCCAGAGACACAACAAGAAACAAAGCCAGAGACACAACAAGAAACAAAGCCAGAGACACAACAAGAAACAAATCCAGAGACACAACAAGAAACAAAGCAAGAGAAACAACAAGAAACAAAGCCAGAGAAACAACAAGAAACAAAGCCAGAGAAACAACAAGAAACAAAACCAGAGAAACAAAGCCAGAGACACAATGAGTAACAAAGCCAGAGAAACAACAATAAACAAAGCCAGAGAAACTACAAGAAACAAAACCAGAGAAACAACGAGAAACAAAACCAGTGAAACAAAGCCAGAGACACAACATGAAACAAAACCAGAGAAACAAAGCCAGAGACACAATGAGAAACAAAGCCAGAGAAACAACAATAAACAAAGCCAGAGAAACAATGAGAAACAAAGCCAGAGACACAATGAGAAACAAAACCAGTGAAACAAAGCCAGAGACACAACAAGAAACAAAATCAGAGAAACAAAGCCAGAGACACAATGAGAAACAAAGCCAGAGACACAATGAGAAACAAAGCCAGAGACACAATGACAAACAAAGCCAGAGACACAATGAGAAACAACAAGAAACAAAACCAGAGAAACAAAGCTAGAGACACAATGAGAAACAAAGCCAGAGAAACAATGAGAAACAAAACCAGTGAAACAAAGCCAGAGACACAACAAGAAACAAAACCAGAGAAACAATGAGAAACGAAGCCAGAGACAAAACAAGAAACAAAGCCAGAGAAACAACAAGAAACAAAGCCAGAGAAACAACAAGAAACAAAGCCAGAGAAACAACAAGAAACAAAGCCAGAGAAACAACAAGAAACAAAACCAGAGAAACAAAGCCAGAGACACAATGAGAAACAAAGCCAGAGACACAATGAGAAACAAAGCCAGAGACACAATGAGAAACAAAGCCAGAGACACAATGAGAAACAAAGCCAGAGAAACTACGAGAAACAAAGCCAGAGAAACAAGAAACAAAGCCAGAGAAACAACAAGAAACAAAGCCAGAGAAACAACAAGAAACAAAACCAGAGAAACAAAGCCAGAGACACAATGAGAAACAAAGCCAGAGAAACTACGAGAAACAAAGTCAGAGAAACTACAAGAAACAAAGTCAGAGAAACTACAAGAAACAAAGTCAGAGAAACTACAAGAAACAAAGTCAGAGAAACAACAAGAAACAAAACCAGACAAACAAAGCCAGAGAAACAACGAGAAACAAAGCCAGAGAAACAACGAGAAACAAAGCCAGAGAAACAACGAGAAACAAAGCCAGAGAAACAACGAGAAACAAAGCTAGAGAAACAACGAGAAACAAAGCCAGAGAAACAACAAGAAACAAAGCCAGAGAAACATCAAGAAACAAAGCCAGAGAAACAACAAGAAACAAAGCCAGAGAAACAACAAGAAACAAAGCCAGAGAAACAAAGCCAGAGACACAATGAGAAACAAAGCCAGAGAAACTACAAGAAACAAAGCCAGAGAAACTACAAGAAAAAAAACCAGAGAAACTACAAGAAAAAAAACCAGAGAAACAATGAGAAACAAAACCAGTGAAGCAAAGCCAGAGACACAACAAGAAACAAAACCAGAGAAACAAAGCCAGAGACACAATGAGAAACAAAGCCAGAGAAACAACAAGAAATAAAGCCAGAGAAACAACGAGAAACAAAACCAGTGAAACAAAGCCAGAGACACAACAAGAAACAAAACCAGAGAAACAAAGCCAGAGACACAATGAGAAACAAAGCCAGAGAAACAACAAGAAACAAAACCAGAGAAACAAAGCCAGAGACACAATGAGAAACAAAGCCAGAGAAACAACAAGAAACAAAGCCAGAGAAACAACAAGAAACAAAGCCAGAGAAACAAAACCAGTGAAACAAAGCCAGAGAAACAATGAGAAATAAAACCAGAGAAACAAAGCTAGAGACACAACAAGAAACAAAACCAGAGAAACAAAGCTAGAGACACCACGAGAAACAAAGCCAGAGAAACAATGAGAAACAAAGTTGGAATGAAAGACGAACATGTGGGTGGCAAACAATAACAAAGGTTCCACTGTATTCTCAAAAACAGTCTGGATTTTAATTAAAAGTTTACATGCAAAGATTGGTAATAGATAGTGTTGTTTTTAAACCCCTGACCACTAGATGTCAGTGTTGTAATCTCGCTTTGGCCATTAGACCCTTCTACTCCAAATGAAGCAAGTAGTTTAAGGATGCAGCTCTGATAGTTTTCTTAGATATAAAACTAGTCTGAAGAAACTGCAATATATATATATTGCTTAGAGTATCACAATATATTACAATACACTGAAATATAACCTCTGTATCATGACACCTGTGGTATTATTAAGGTTTTTCACAGTACACAATTATAGTGATATCTATGAAATCGGAGCATTTGGATGCAGTCTAAGGCAGCATGTAACAAACCATGCATGCTAAATTATTTTGCCTTGTTAACCTGGCACAAACAATAGACTGAAAAATACTAGTACTATAACTTCAGCATTTTGAGGAAAACAAAACATAAAATATGGACAGTGCAGAAATTATGTACATTCAGTTTCATTTTTACCCAGTGATAAAATTCAGAAAATAGAAACTGCACCAAAAGTGCAGAGATTCATTTGTTCCACCTAGACGTGAAATTATTGGTTATTTCTATCAACAAAACATCACCAGGGTTATACATATGATTGCACTCAACTTTATAAAGCCTCCTCTACCTCCCATTTACTTTGAAGTTGAGATAAAGTTAATATTCTCTTTCTACTCAGGTCCTTTTCTCAGGTTTTTATGGTTCAACTCTGCTGTTCTTGTTCTGAGAATGCGAAACAACTTCTTTATATTTGGGGTGGGCTGTTGGGGTGTTGCTGAGGCCCTTTTCTGAAATTTTTTGCAATTTGTGACATCTACAATGCTCATTTCCCCCAATGGCTGCTAAGGCAGTACACTTTTTCTTTTTTTTTTTTTTTTTCTTTTTTTTTTTTTTTTAAAGCAGAAGAGGTTTAAATGATGACATAGTTTAAGATGTTTTTGCAGATTGTGGTCCTTTGTTCATTTAGATTCCCATCTTTGTGGTTTTTGGTAGTTCTAGTTTTGTTTAACGTCTTCCAGTTGTCAGGCTGTGCTTTATGGTAAGACATTACAAAAATTTATCTTACAAACAGATATAACAGAAGCTTATTTTGAACCAGAAAGTTTTCTCTTGGTTTACTAGGTACAGGGAAATGTGTTGAAATGATTGCATTACTGTGTAAATCAACAGGGCCATACATAAAGCAGACAGAGAGTGAGTTTAAAAATGGCACATTCCTTAACCATCCACTGAAAAGTTCTCTGTGGAGCCAAAGGTGACTCTTCCTCTATGGAGCCAAAGGGGCTGTTACTTGATGAGCACACTCAGAAATGTTGCTGACCTTCACAGGGGGTATTTCCCTTTTCACAAGACAGAAAACGGAAATATCTTCAGCTTAGTCCACAGGGCAGTTAACTCAGAAAACCCTTTTTTTCTGGAGAATATAGTGGTGCATATCCAAATATGTGTAAATTGGCCTTTTTTTTCAATGATAGTGTTTGAAAAGTATTTGTACACAATGCTATTTTAACTTCTTGGTCATTGTTTCATTGTTATGTACTGAAGTAAATGATCAAAATAGCAAAAATTCTGTTATTGTCCAAATATTAGTAGAAGATAAGTTTGGTTTGAGGACACTCATCTTGACCTCCCTGATGTGTTTTAAGGTCTTTTATACTTCTCTGCCATACAACCACAGAATGTCTGTCATTTATCCCCTGAAATACCAGGTTCAAACCATTACCTGTATATCTGAGAACCCAAACCTGCTTGCACTGCAGTCCATTACTGAATAATACTAATAATAAATGTTTGAGTTCATAATTTCATTCATAAACGTAAACTGACATTCATTTCAAATATAAAGTCACATATTTCAAGCATTTTTCTTGCAATGTTGATACTGTTTGAATAGTAATTTACTCAAACTCAAAATAAAATATTCAAATAATCTGAGATTCAGGATTTCTGATTTTCATGAGCTAGAAGCTAAACTGCTCAAAAGTAAAACACAAAAGGCTTGAAATGTCACTTTACCTGTAATATACATAAAACATGACAGTTTTTGAATTAGATTAACAACAATGAACTTTTTTTAAACAGTATTCTCATTTTTGGAGACCGTGTAAGGCTCAGCTATGACAAATGTATGTGTTTTTATGAAATATTCCAAATGCGATGAAATTTAATTTGGAACAAATTCTAAACAAGTTTGAGAAGCATAAACATAGCAGCTCATCAGTTAAAGAGTGGGGAGAAATTATAAAAAGTTACTCCTGAGGCTCCTCTTGTTTTGACATATGAAATCCCTTCTAGGCTGGGCTGCTAGTTTTGACCCTGAAGGAGAAGTCATGTGACTTTTCCAGCAGCTGTTGTTAGACTTAATTACATCACAATGCTTTACATTTATATTTATATTTACAGCATTTGGCAGACGCTCTTATCCAGAGTGATGTACAACAGTGTCTTGTTTCCATTAAGTGAATTATCTCAACTAGTACAGACAGGTTAGAGTCCAAACTACTCTTCAGTTCAGACACTGTCAGAACAAAACCATCACTAATACCTAGAAAGAAGGGAAAGATACACAATTATACACCATATAAGAGCATTACAATTAGGGTGACCAGATCTGAGATTATGAAAAAGAGGACACCTCAGTGTGGGAGAGGGGAGGGAGGAGTGCAGAGTGGGGCATATAATGTATCACATGTTCAAATACAAATACTTATCAAAAAAGTTGTACACTGGGCATATAGCTGATACTTACACGAAAAAGAGCTTTATTGGCCCTTAACAACACTAACATACAGAAAATGCACTGGCCTTAAATGCTATTTGAACATATTTGAATTTTTCAAATATGCAAAATCAAAATTATACATTTCCATGACATTTTGTGCTGAATGTCATGGAAATGTATACATTTGTTATAATTTTGTTGTGGTTCTTTTAATTTCAAGTAATTTATTTTGCATACCACTGTTCTTCCAATCAAAATACTGAATGAGCAGAAGTAATATTTTCACTGCTCCATGATAGCTGCCATCAGTAGACATGCCACAGTAAGGAATATCAAAGTGCTTCTAGAGCAGGAGTCGGTAACCTTTAACACGGGAACCCGCAAATACTTTTTGACATCTATAATGAAGATAACACTGTATATACTGTTTTTTTTGTGCTTGAACATAAATTTTATTATTGTTGTTAATTATTAATAAATATTGACATTATTATTTATATTTTTATTACAAACAATATTAGTTATGATTAATAATATTTTAATAACCTTGAGATTGTTATGAATAATAAAATATTAATACATTATTACATATTATTAAATAATAATAAGCTGTTAAAAGCATGTAGCATAAAATTATCACCCAATTCTGTGTTTCACCTTTTTAGTCAACTTCATTCCAGCTCATTATCACCAATGTTACACCTATGTTTGGACTGTATGGTAAATAGACCTCATTTACACAGAATTATACATCATTCATCATTATGTTGATAATAGTTAAACTTAGAGGCATGTAAATGGATGGCTTATCACAGACACACACTCAAATGTTAATGTTAATGAATTTTTATATGAAACCTCTAAATTAAAAAAAAACGTCCAGCTGATGTGACACAGGCAGAACAAATGCTCAACATGTTGAAGATGAAAACTTTATTGTCAGTGCACAAGTACAACTGCAAGTACAGCAAAATTGTTTTATAGGTTGGAAGAGAGCAGAGGATTAGAGGATTACATTGGGAAAGGAAAAGGAGTTAACCCCCTGCAAGCAGCCACTAACTTTGAGGGTTACTCTGTAGTCATTGATCTCTCAAGAGAATCCACATGCCTTAGCAGAGCCTCAATTTAACAACTAATAGGTGAAAACAGACTGCAGTCCTGATTCTGTTTGAGGGAGTGACAGCAGCGACGGCCAATCACACGTTAGCAAGAAATGGCAGAGCCAATTGGTGAGCTTGTGGGCGGCCCAAAGGTTTCAGATTGAGCTGCTTGGATTTCCATTGGGTCCTAGTGCTCGCCTGTCTCCATTTAATATAGCGTAACATCTCACTCAAGAGAACCAAATGGAATAGGGGGAAGGCGAGAGTAGTTTGTGAATGAAATGCTTCTCAAAATTCGATGTAAGCTCTAGTAAAACAAAATCCCAGATGTTTGTGAAACATTTTTAAGTCTCAAAAAGAGGAGTGTGTGTGTGTGTGTGTGTGTGTGTGTGTGTGTGTGTGTGTGAGAGAGACTAGTGATGAGTCATTTATGAATAAAATGGCTCTTAGAGTCAACTCTTTTAAGTGAATGATCAGAGCCTACTCGTGTCAGAGATCCATTTTTTCCTCTTTTTCTGTTTGTCACGCAGGATTGGCCAGTTACACCATGTGTGGTGGCATCTGTGTCACTTTAACAATGAGGAGGAGGAGCAGGGGGAGGGGCAGAAGTTACAAACTGCAGGCTACACACAGAAAGAGAAAGAGAAAAAGAAAGAGACAGAGAAGCTACAAAAACACAACTTTCTGCATATGAAGGATGAAAAATGGCATAAGTATAAATAAATAATTGCACATATAAATTAAGGAATTAATTATATAATAAACAAATAAATACACATTAATAATAAAAAAAGACATGAATAATAACCATCACAATGTGATGATGGCGTGTGACATGGCATGAAATAATTGTTATTTAGCCAGGCCGGAACAGATATACTCCTTATTTCAAGATCTGAAAGTTGGCAACCCTATGCATAAAGTCTGTTGACAAGACCTTTAGTGGCTTTGCAATTCACCATGGCACCCCTGGTTAAGAAGTGTTCTTTGGCTTCTAATAAATTCTTTTAAAAAAAAATAATATAGGAAAACAATGCAAAAAAAAGAAAAATCTAAGCTTAAATTTAAGTGCCTTTATTTGGTGGGAAAAAAATCTCACATTAAGAAATAAATATTTTGAATGAAATCATGTGAGCCACAATTATTGGCACCCCTGGTTTTAGTATTTTGTACAACCTCCTTTTGCCAAAAAAACAGCACTTAATGTTCTCCTATAACTCTTCACAAGATGGAAGAATAGTGAAAGAGGGATCTTTGACAATTCCTCTTTGCACAACCTCTCTAAATTGTCCAGAGTCCTGGTCTTCTCCTATGCACTCTCCTCTTCAGCTCACCCCACAGGTTTTCTATTGGGTTGAGGTCTGGGGATTGAGATGGCCATGAGAGGAGCTTGATTTTGTGCCTCGTGAACCATTTTTGAGTAGATTTGGCCACATGTTTAGGGTCATTATCTTGCTGAAAGACCCAGTGATGACCTATCTTCAGCTTTCAGGCAGAGGCCACCAGATTCTGATTCAAAATGTCCAGATATTTCAAAAAGTTCATGATCCCATGTATCCTTACAAGGTTCCCAGGTCCTTTGGAGGAGAAACAGGCCCACAACATCACTGATCCTCCCCCATACTTAACAGTGGGCATGAGGTGTTTTTCTGCATACTCATCCTTGGTGTTATGCCAGACCCACTTAAAGTGTGAACAGCATTGGAAATAATTGTTTCTTAGTCAGGATCTTTATTTTTTCACTTGTGTTGAAGGTTGTTTTTTTCTAAAAGATTTTCGGAGTGAGATTATGCTTCTGCAATAAAAAATGTATTTATTTTAAGACTTTTAACACATTTTAACTAGGGATGCCAATAATTATGGAGGGTGCTGTATATATATTCATGGTGTTATATATGTATTTAAGGTGTTAGTGTTAAGAGTGGTGCTTTACATCGATATGTTCTTGCTCTGTATGCATACTGTATATATACCATTACATTCACTATAGTAAGAGTAAGACTGATACTTACTGAGCAATTTGGGGACCTTGGGTAAAAGGTAATGGGCCCTATTTCTCTTTCAGGTGTGTTTTATTTAGTTTTAATGATGCATTATTAGAATTATTATCTGAAGTTATAGTAGGCAAACTGTATAAATATAACTTTTGTCATACTTGCTGAAACTGTCACTATGTCCTGACAATAGTACATCAAATAAATAAAGTTAAGTGCTTTCATTACCATTTTCTAACCTTTGCCTAGTGCTGAAACTGCCCCTCTTTATGACCCACTGGGTTATTGTTGTTGGAAATCAAACAGAGCAACTATTACATCTTGGAAATAGATACTTAATCACAAATTGTTGTTAGTTTCTTATCGCATATGAACCAACAACATGACACACCACAGTTTCACAGATCTCCTTTGTCAACATTTGCGTCAGGCTGATGCTGAAAGCATAGCTCATATCCAGGTCATTGCGAAACAAGTGTAAACAGAAAACCGAAAAGGGAAAAAAAAAACGTAGAATAGGCAGCTTGGGAGGAGAAATTGAGGATTACACAATGTTAAACACACACAGACTTCTCTGAAGAATATTCTGGCTCGATCCTGTGCAGGTCTGAAGGGTTATGTCCCAGGATGACTCGCACATGTGTTTTTCATGGCTATCGATCATGATTTATTGAGAACAACTGGGAGTGCATCTTTCCACCACCAAGCACACTACTACAAAGAGCAAGAGCTACCAGACGAGTCAAGAGAATAATTCACACGGTAAGAAAGAAAAATATCCCATCTTTTCTCCGGAAAGTCTTCTGTCCAATTGATTTCCAATCTTGTGAGGCTGTGAAATGGAAATGTATTCATTTATTTAATGTTGTGATAATGAAGATTAACCAGCTGATTGTTTCAAAGTAGTATTGGAGAATTTTCTATGCTTATTATAATGATAGAAAAGTCCAGTGTTTGTAAAAGGTGAGCTATTCTCAAATTGTCCTCTCGTGACTGGGTAACTTATTCCCAGTTCATCACTGTTGTTTGCCTTGTGATTGTGTATGTTGTCTGTTAATGGATTGTTCCAAAACATTTTAAGACACATGCCTGTGTTATCACAACCTAATGCTTCGCAGTACTTTGCAACAGTACGAAATGTTGAGTTATTTTGTGTTTTTCTGATGGATTGACATCAAAATGTAAAGGGCCTAATGGGAAAATGGATGTGACTGATTCTAGAACCATGGTTTTCTAATGGGATCTCAAGGTGTTTTACAAGAAATATGTGGTCTCTAATGGCATCCTTTAAGCCAATTCCCATTAAAGCTCAATTGCTTGATGGAAAATATCACTAGGGTTCTTTATCACATATGTACCACAGCACCCCAACACTGTTACCCTTATACAAGTGTATCCATCACTGGCTGACCTGATAAGTCCATGTAGTCTAATACTGTGCACTCAAATATTCTCATTTTTTGTTCCAGGTGTCTCAGTATGACAAACAGGGACATCTTTATTGTGCTCCTTCTTCAGATTAGCATCTGTGTAATGGTGGCAAAGTGTTCTTTACCATGCATCATTTACAACACCAAGGCCAACTGTATTAAGAAGAGCCTTCATGAAGTACCACCTCTACCCAAAGATGTGACCCATGTGGATCTTACACTAAATTATATTGGTGAAATAAGTGTGAAGTCATTCTTTGGTTTAGAAGCTCTACAAATCCTTATTCTCCAGCAACAGGAGATTAAACTTGTGTTAAAAAATGATGCTTTCATTGGACTTTCCAACCTAAGAGTGCTTGATCTAAAGTTGAACAAATTCCTCCAGCTGGAGCCAGGAGCATTCAATGGATTATTTAACCTTCAGAAACTTACTCTTACTCAGTGTAATTTAAATGACTCTATTCTCTCAGGTGATTATTTGAAACCTCTGGTGTCTCTAGAGGAACTTATGCTGGACAAAAACGCAATCCATAAACTCAAGCCTGCTCCTTTCTTTCTCAACATGACCAACTTCCACACATTAGATCTCTCTTATAACTCCATGACAAGTACATGTGAGGACGACTTACGTGGTTTTCAAGGGAAACACTTCAATCTTCTTAAATTGACAAATATCTTATTGAGTGATATGCATGTGTTTTGGCCTAACTGGACCCAATGTGGAAATCCATTCAAGAACATGTCCATAACTGCACTGGATTTGTCTCAAAATAGCTTCTCTGTTGACATGGCTCTGCTGTTCTTTAAAGCAATCAGCGGAACAAAAATTTATGGTCTCTCCCTCAAGCAAAGCAGCAGCATGGGTAGGGGTGTAGCGTATTATGCAATGAAAGATCCAGATAAAGACACATTTAAGGACTTAGCAAAGAGTGGCATTACAATTTTAAACCTATCTAAGTGCCGCATTTTTGCTGTAACGTATTCACTATTTGTTTTTTTGCCTGATCTAGAGCAGGTCACCTTAGCTTCTAACTTAATCAATGAAATTAAAACAGATGCTTTTTTGGGAGCAGCTCAATTAAAAATGCTTAACTTATCATATAACCTCCTGGATAAAATTGATTCTGGAACATTTAAGAACTTGGAAAACCTTGAGGTGCTGGATTTGTCTTATAACAATTTAAGAATATTTTTGACAGACGCATTCAAGGGACTGTCAAACCTACTTTCTCTAGACCTCACTGAAAATTCCCTGCAAAGTGTGCATTCACTGGCCGCACTTCCACAACTTCAAGAACTGTACTTGGGCAGTAACAAAATTAAATCATTGTATGATCTTCCAAGAGCTGCCAGAAACATAATAGTTCTTGATTTGCATTTCAACAGATTAAATAATGCTGAGGAAATCTACAAGATATTAGTAGAATTCCCAAATATTGAAAAACTGTACATCCAAAGCAATATATTCTCATTTTGTTATCTTAATAGTGAATATCCAGTGTCACCTTCAAATAAATTACAAATCCTTAATCTGGGCACGACTGGTTTCCAAAACTTATGGACCCAAGGATTGTGTCTTGATGTGTTTGACAACCTTCACCAGCTGCGTTTGCTTTCTCTTGAGAACAACTATATACAGTCGCTCCCAAATAAAATTTTCAATGGACTCAGTTCATTGTTGTACTTAGACTTATCCTTCAACTCATTGACTTATATACCTAATGGCATGTTTCCAGAAAGCCTGAGACTACTTAATCTTGAGCACAATTACCTCGGTTCGGTCGACCCGCATGCCTTAAGCCGCCTGGATGAAATCAGTTTGGAAGGGAACCGCTTCCTTTGCGATTGTGGCTTGAAAGATTTTCAGATCTGGCTAAATCAGACAAGGGTGCACATCACTGCCCCAATCACCAATCTGATTTGTGAGTTTCCTGAAGAACAACGTGGCATCCCTCTGATTCACTCTGTGCTATGTGAGGACCTGGACGATGAGGAGAACATTGAGAAACTGAGGCTGACACTGTTTATCTGCTGCACAGCTTCCATCCTGATATTCATCATCACTGCTGTCATTTTTATTCATCTACGTGGTTACTGCTTCAACCTTTACAGAAAAGTGGTAATTAGGTTTGTGGACAGAAGCTTAAAGTCACCTGCTGATGACGGCTTCTTGTATGACCTCTACTTGTGCTTTAGTTTAAAGGACATTAAATGGGTTGAGAAGGCACTGCTGAAGAAGCTAGACACACAGTTCTCAGAGCACAATCAGTTCCGTTGTTGCTTTGAGGCACGAGACTTCTTGCCAGGGGAAGATCATCTATCCAACATGCGGAACGCTGTCTGGAACAGCAAAAAAGTACTGTGTGTGGTGTCCCGAGAATTCCTCAACGATGGCTGGTGCTTAGAGGCTTTCACACTGGCCCAGAGCAAGATGCTGGAAGAGGTCCAGGAAGTCTTGTTGGTGCTTATTGTTGAAAACATACCACAGTATAGACTGATGAAGTTCGAGTCAATCAGAACTTATATTCAGACCAGGAGATATCTTTGTTGGCCAGAAGATAGCCAGGACTTAGAGTGGTTCTATAATCAGCTGAAAAAAAGCATATTAAAGGACTCTAAAAGCAAAAAAGTGAAAGTAAATCCTGAAACAATGCAAAAAGAAACAGACATTGAAGCAGTCACTGCATTTTAATTTATTAGAAGCTTGTTAATAGTTTTATTTTACATCTTATGTTACAAATGTTTTCTTTGGAAATACTGTGTTGTGAAAATGAAAAAAAAAATTTTAGAAAGTGTTTTTTCAAAAGAACCACAATCGTGATCAGTTGTAATGATACAATAAGTAATGATGTTCTGCATTTGAATCTGCTGGTAGTCTAGTATTATCCGTAATTAATCATTTAAATCAAGTGTCCTGATAAAATCCATAAGAAAGCAGCACTGAGGAACAACTGGAACCAGAATTTGTCCTAAAATGCTTCTCAAGATATTTGTTATTGTGTTTGTATTTATATATCTTTTGTTTATTGAATATTACACATACATATATATTTATTATACATATATATTTATGATATATTATGTCAATAATTCAATTAAAAAAATTAAACTCATATTATACAGATTCATTACACACAGAGTGTCTATTTCAATTGTTTATTTATTTTAATGATGATGATTATGGTTGACAGCCAATGAAAACCCAAAAGTCAGTATTGCAAAACATTAGAATATTATATAAGATCAATTAAAAAAAAATATTTTAACGATTTAATGAATCGTAATGATATGTAAGTATTCTATATCAGTCCTCATAATCACAGTAAATAGCAACCATTAATTTAGGGCAACTCAAAGGCTGTTATCTCTTATAGACTTGAGCAAAACTAAATAATTTACTCAATTTTTTCTATTAAAAAACAAAATCCACAAAGAAAAATGTTGGTCAGCATTTTGAAAACACAGTAGCATGAAACTCCCTCAATCAGAACTTCCTCAAAACGTGACAGATCTTCTTCCTGTTTTTAAGGGTCCCATTGAACTCTTAAGAAAGTGCTGAAGAAGGCTTCAGAAGACATGAGGCAAAAGGGAAAGGCATAGTTTAATTATAGAACAACTTTCATACACCCCTGGCATTCAATGTATGTTACAGATTAAGAAATACAAAAATAAAGCAGAATTAAAAGCAACAAAAAGAAAATGGATAAACAGATAAAAAGTACAGATTGAAGTAAATTTTTATGATAAAATCAACATAAAATTAAAAATGTATCAAATATGACCAAAACAATAGATTAAAAAGACAAAATTTAAACTAGTTAAAGGGTGCCATTACATCACAGAAAGTTTTAGCATATAAACCTGTCTGGGTTTATAAGTGCCTACAATCTGGGCTCTTCTAATATTCTCTCTTAACTGGTTTAATTTAAAAACAGCATAAAAGTTAAACACTTGTGATGAAGGATGATGTGAAATCCACAAAGAGCAAACGGACATAAGAGTCCTTCTGTTCCAGGTGGGTGAGGGCGGTGTGGACCACAGAGGAAATGGCATCCTCTGTAGAACGGTTCTTTCTGTAGGCATATTGGTGAGGATCCACAGTGATGTCGATGGTGGCTTTGATGTGGGACATGACTAGTCTCTCAAAGTACTTTGTGACTATCGGTGTGAGGGCTATTGGCCGGTAGTCATTCAGACCTGACACTGTGGAGCTCTTGGGGACTGGGATGATGGTGGCGGACTTCATGCAGGTGGGGACAACTGCCTGGCTGAGGGAGGCGTTAAAGATGTCCGCCAGGACTACGGAGAGCTGGTCTGATCTGATCTGTGATCTGAGCTGAATATTCTCTCTTAACTGGTTTCATTTAAAAACAGCATAAAAGTTAAACACTCCTTCTCCATGTTTAGGTTTTATCTTATGCAGGACTAACTGGTTTGTAGTGATCTGAGAGATCTGCTCATATCTCTGCAGCATATCAGAAATCTGCTGGTACAACACTATTAAGTGATTTATAGACCAGTAAAATAACCTTAAAATCTATTCTGTAACATACTGGTATCCAGTGTAAGGATTTAAGAATGAGGGTAATGTGTTTTCTTCTTCTGCTCCTAGTCAGAGGATATACATCAGGACCTCAGACTAGCAACATTCTGGTCAAACGCTGTAGCAATACACGTGCAGGTTATGTAAAGTGTATTTCAAAACACAATCTTGTCAAAGGAACATGTAGCAAACCCTGAAAGAGACCCAGTATCCTGTAATTGCATAAGTTTATTACAGTTACACTGGCTGTGCCTAGCATATAGTTAATGAACGCTGCTTTGATTGGCTGCAGATTTAAGATTATATATATAGAGTCAATTTAAAAAATGAGTCCAGATTGAAAACGCCTTCTAAACAACAGCAAAGTTGCACCTTAGTTATTATGAACACTCACACATAAAGTTAACTTTAACAATGGCTCAAGCAGTGTTCAGTCCTGGTCCTGCAGATGTGCCACCCTGCAAGGTTTAGCTCCAACCTTAACCTAACAAAGGTAATATGCTTTCAGGGTTATCCGAATATTGGCTTCAGGTTTGTTGGATGTTACAGACTTGTTACACATGACATGAGCACAAAGTTTTTCTTTCAGAACATTTTAACTTACTGTCCTGTAGCATGACTCCCCTTCATGTTCATGATAAAAAAACAGTGCTATTCTTTATTTTATATTAAATAAATAACACTAGATTATATGTTTTTTAACAATGAGGGTAAATCTAATGCTTGTCGTCTGTACATTATTTAAGACCATTTTTCCTAAAGTCCTAAAAGTAGATAAAGAAAACCCAGTTAAACAAATGAGACAAAAATATTTTACTTGGTCATTTATATATTGAGAAAAATGATCCAATATGACATATTTGTGAGAGGCAACAGTATGTGAACCTTTGCTTTTAGTATCTGGTGTGACCCCCCATTGCAACAATAACTGCAAATGTTTCCGGTAGCTGTTCTTTAACCGTTCTTTGGTAGAACGACTTATGTTCTTAGGGTCATCGTCTTGCTGAATGACCCACCTTCTCTTGAGATTCAGTTCATGGACAGATGTCCTGACATTTTCCTTTAGAATTCTCTGATATAATTCACAATTCATTGTTCTATCAATGATGGCAAGTCATCCTGAACCAGATGCAGCAAAACCGGCAAAAACCATGATACTACCACCACCATGTTTAACAGATAAGGTTCTTATGCTGGAATACAGTGTTTTCTTTTCTACAAGGATTCAAGGAGAATTTATTGTCATTCGCATGACATGTAGTACATGAGGTGGAACAAAATTACATTCCCAAGGTCCCAGTTTTACCCAGAGCAGTAGCTTGATATGAATATTAAAAGTCTTTGAGTATATACAGATATACAGACATGATATAGACTATACACTGTAAATATAGACTGTACACTATGCAGAGCAGTATATTATATCAGCAGTGATTTAGACTGTACAATGTCCAGAGTATTGAGCACGGCATGGGGAGATTAGCAGCAATTTATATGAATGAGTGTATAAAGAATAAATATTAGCAGCATACAGTTAAAGTTAAAGTAACCAAGTGTAATAAAGTGTCAGTGCGGTGTGTGTGTGTGTGTGTTCAAAAGTCTAACAGCCTCACAAATGAAGCTGTTCTTCATTCTGGTGGTTCTACACTTTATGGACCGCAGCCTCCTGCCAGAGGGGAGCGGGACAAAAAG
>BRDA01006503.1:30084-46937 GCA_036984385.1 Crenuchus spilurus
ATGTTCTCCCCGTGTCCGCGTGGGTTTTCTCCGGGGTCTCCGGTTTCCTCCCACAGTCCAAAAAACATGGAGATCAGGTGAATTGGCTACTCTAAAAATTACCCTGGTGTGTATGAATGTGTATGTCTGTGTATGTATGTATGTATGTATGTATGCCCAGATATGGTTGGCACTTTGTCCTGGGTGATCCCCCTAGTGCTCGATGCAGTCCTCCAGGTGGACGGTCGCTTCCGGTTGAGAGTACGCTGTGCGCGATTAGGCTGCCGCTTTACACCGGTGTTTGTGGTTGAGTGTGTGTAAATGGAGTGTGTTGATTGTAAAGCGTCCTTGGGTATCTAGAAAGGCGCTATATAAGTGTAACGTTCCAGACCTTGGAGAGGAAAAGAGAAGGAATCAGGGGGCGATTTGCATTAGCCTTTAGCCTGGCTAGCACGCCGCCCCGTTTGCCCCGCTTGTGATGCTGGTCTCGTCTCCTCCTCTTGGCATGGGTTCCGCTCCAGCGGGCCGGTGTCCGGAGAAGCTGTAGTCTTCAAACATAACACTTTTCATTTAAACCAAAAAGTTCTGTATTGGTCTCATCTCTCCACATTCTTCCAATAGTCTTCTGGCTTGTCCACATGATCTTTAGCAAACTGCAGATGAGCAGCAATGTTCTTTATGGAGGAGCAGTGGCTTTCTTCATGCAACCCTGCCATGAACACCATTGTTGTTCAGTGTTCTCCTGATGGTGGACTTATGAACATTAACATTAGTCAATGTGAGAGAGGCCTTCAGTTGCTTAGAAGTTACCTTGGGGTCCTTTGTGACCTCACAGACTATTACACTTCTTGCTGTTGGAGTGATCTTTGTTGGTCGACCACTCCTGAGGAGGGTAACAGTGGTCTTGAATTTCCTCCATTTGTACACAATCTGTCTGACTGTTTTATAACATTTTCCAGCCTGATTAGCATCAGCAACTCTTTTTCCGACGTCCTCAGAAATCTCCTTTGTTCATGCCATCATACACTTCCACAATCGTGTTGTGAAGTGCAGACTTTGATAGATTCCTGTTCTTTAAATAAAACAGGGTGCAAACTCAGTCCTGATCGTCATCCCATTGATTGAAAACACCTGACTCTAATTTCACCTTCATATTAACTGCTATTCCTAGCAGTTCACATACTTTTGCCTCTCACAAAAGTCATATTGGATCATTTTCCTCAATAAATAAATGACCAAGTATATGTGTCTCATTTGTTTAACTGAGTTCTTTTGAGCTACTTTTAGGACTTGGTGAAAATCTGAAGATGTTTTAGATCACATTTATGCAGAAATATAGACAATTCTAAAGGGTTCACAAACTTTCCAGCACAACTGTAAACAGGGCCAGAGTGGGCTCCTTTTTTCAGCCCGGGAGTTTCATGCCCAAACCTGGCCCACTTTTTCCATGAAGGAGAAGTTTGAATAAATGAAACTGCAGCAAGCTCTTACAATACCTTTTTATTGAGAATACGTTGGTTATACGTCTGTCCTGTGTGGAACATATTACATAAATTTTTTTAAAGGACATTTTCATCCTCTACCTGTTACCTCTGTAGTCTTGGCATCTCTATGCCTACTTGGTTCAACAGCAGGATCAGACTGGCTTATCTGCATCTTTATTGGGCTTTACAATATAAACTACGCTAAGTTGACATGGCAAACATTGTGCATTAATCTTACACTGACAATACAAGCATATTTACATATGTGTTTACTGACTGAAACTGTGGTCTGCCCTCTGCAGAACAAGTCTGTTCATTTTACACATTTAGCAGAATCTTCTTGTAACATCTTCATTTTATCCTGGCTTATTTGGCTTCACCTGACCTCTTCCTGTCCTCCATCACCCCCGACTGTTGCTTTGCATTGTACTGCTGCTTTATTTAATTTCACCACTCCAGAAAAGATGATTTGTGGGCCCAACTTTAACATTTGGGAGGGGAGAATTCCCTCAGATCTGATGGTACAACCCATCTCATCTACTGTGATGTAGGGTCTGCAAATTGAAAACAGGGAAATTGAGTTTCCCTGTTCTCCCTGTGTCTGTGTGGGTTTCCTCCCACAGTACAAAACATGAAGGTTAGGTGAACTAGGTATTCTAAATTGTCCTGGTGTGAATGTGTGCCCAGCAATGGATTTGAACCTTGTCCTGGCTATGGTTAAATTACTGTAATGCCCTGCCAATATGAAATTGTGCATCATCAAACAAAACACAAAGGAAACAATAGAAATCAATTAATATATATTCTAAAAAAAAGTTTCTCTCTATCCTTAAATCAACACACCTCATCCAGCTAAGAGACTTTAAGGGTCATCTGAATATCAGATTCAGGATTGCTGGATCTGAACTCTCCAGGGCGGATAGATCTCCAGGGACAAGGTTGGGAACCCCTGTATGAGGCATTATGAGGACAGTCAGGTTCTCTTTGGATGTGGGAGAAATGGGCAGAGGTAGAAGCAAAAACAAAACATCTTTAAACAATAACATAATGGACTGTTTATTGCAGACAATGACCGCTGCGATTTTGTCACAGGCAGAATAAAAGATTCACATTCTTTATATGTTTTTCATTGTTATTACATGATAACTTACTGGACAGTCCCAGAAAACACTGCAGAAGGCTGATTAAAAGGACCTGTTCGATGATAAACTTGAAAATCAGGTCACAGTCACTTTCTGATTAATTTGAATACACACACAAACACAAAAGCTCTAAAGAGAATCATACTGTGTTAAACCCATACTTTGTATTTTATAATGATTATTCATTCAAATACTGGCCCATTAATACCCATTAAGCATTTAAAATAATACTTTAGTCCCTCTGAACTGTAGATTATAACAATGATGAGTTTCCCTGTACTTAAAAACACACGCATACACACTATACGGTAAATGGTAGATGTTGAGGCAACTTGTTGGAACCTCACTGTTGGTATCATTTCCTGCTTAATGTAAGCAACAATAAAAGTACATATTGACTCAGATATCCCACTCAGTTACACTCTGAGACAGAACAGAAGCACACACCCAGGCGAAACTATCCCCGGACATTCTTTAGGTCAGTGCTGTTAGAGCAGCTGGGGTAGGTACACAGAGGCAGGTTGGCACAAGGCAAGTTGAGAAGACCCATTGATCCTTGAACACCAACTACATCAAGCATCTGCTCTGACTCAGTCTAAAAGGTACAGCCCGTGTCCTGGTGCGGGTCAATATAAAGGCAGTAGTATTTGGCTATTCAGGTTAGAAGAGCAACCAAATTTCTGTGATGCAGGCCAGTTTACTCTGCACTACCTTCCTCTCTATCATTTACCCATGGGGCATTTATACCCTTTCAGCTCCACCTTGGATCAAACCAAATACACACAGAGTTAACTCAAGTCTAATAAACTAATTTCTAACATCTTTGTCCCACTACTAACGGCAAGTTGTTCTATGCATATGCTATTTCAGTTAACAGCTGTATCAATATGCTAACTCTAAACTTTTTCCCTTCTATACAGGTACTTCTAAATTTTAGAACACCCCTCCTTTTATATCTCACATGGATCCTCTGCTTGGTATAAAAATGTATTAAAATGTCATTGACTCTTTTAGTCACCAGGGGCTGTAGTATTGACCACTCTCCCTCTCCACTCACACAGGTAAGTATTTTAGTACAATAAACATTCATAGGCTTGTGAATACCTTGCTGGCGATTGGCAAAAGACTTGCTCATATCACAGTCAGTGTCAGCTGTGGTACAATTGGGATAACAGCCTTCAAGGTGTCCTGTACTATTAAGCTCATGGATTATGCATCTAACTCATCCATTAATTTAGTGTAATGACAACTGGGCAGCTGTTTTATTCCCTTACATAATTAAATTAAGCAGGAAAATGTTTGTGTTGCTTGCAACAGTGCAGTCCCAGTCCAGTTGCACAACTGATTGTGTTGAGGAAGTCAAGTAAATGATAAAATTAAATATAATTTAATCTTACACTCAGTCAACACTACAGCCATGCCGATATTCAGTACAGTCCATGCAGGTGATATTACCTAAAATGATTTATTGATAGTGTAAGAGAACACACTACTGCACAGTTACCGTTTATTTACTGAATTTAACAGATGGAGGTAAAAATGAAATATGGCCTGTGCAAATGTTACCAGGAAGTGATGATTATTGAGTAAATAAATGGGTCAACTAATTTTCACTTCAGCAATCAACAAACTAACATTTGAGCAGTAGTGCACATCTGTGACTGGAAGAAGCATAAAATGAGAGATGCTGATTAATATTTAACTGAGACTTTGCTGAATGGGGACTAGAAGAAGTGCAACATATCAGCATTGATGAGTCACAGTAATATCTGTAAAAGTGTTGAATCACATTCAGTGCATTGTGAAACAGCACACACTCGTACTGTGATGTGTAATATTATTACTGATGTAATATTGCATATTGGTTTCTGTGGGGTCGTAACCAGTGGCAAAGGGAAGTTATTCCAGTCATTCCAGAGCAGTTGTGATGAGATCTACACAAAACTAAAACACACAGAAACATTTCAAAAACCTGAAAATGATCAAAGTTTGCACAAACTGCCAAAAAAAAAGCATTTTCACGCTGTTCTGGCTGTAGACTCTATACACAGAAGGTCTGTGACGTCTGTTAGACGTTATCAGTCCAGCAACCAACTTGCGCTAAAATGCCTAATTAGATTTTGTTTTTTTTGTTTAAAAACAAGAACGAGGATGATCAAAACATTGTTCCATCCCACTGTGTTCAGTATCAGCATTTGGCATCTTCCCTGGTGGAAAAGTGAAATGTTGCAACATACGTCACATCTCGAAAAGTTTAAATATGAATAAACAAATGAATGGTAAATACAGATGCCAGTCATTCAAATGTAGTTTACAAGTGGGGAAAATGGTATTTCCCAGTTTCCAGGACACCTTAATTGTTCATTTACAACAAAGCAATTAGATTAGGTTTGGAAAGCATCAGTTGATCATTTCAGCATTTAGCCAATAACTGAAGATTTCCTGATAATTAATCTTCGAGTTATAACTGAAAATATATTACATAATCCCTTCAGTATTGATCTAGCAAGCTATCATATCAATCCCAGCAAAAGCCATTTTATAACAGGTGACTGTTCCACACTGGACACCTGTAGTAAAATAAATGCTGCAGTCCAACAGTAGCCTAAGCAAGTCATATGAGAAAGATGCAAGTAAACTAAAGAATATGGTAGACACAAGCCTGTGGTTAGAAACAGAACTGCTACTGATTCCAAATAAACAGATGCTCATAATAAACAATTATAAGAATGACTGAACTACAAAAATTATTTAAGTGCATTCATATCTGGTCAAAAGACTGGACACACACACACCAGTCAAAAGACTGGACACATTCTCATTTACTGGTTTTTCCTACACTGTAAATGAATACTGAAGTCATCCAGACTATGAAGCAACACACAAGGAATCATGTAGTAAACATAAGTGTTAAACAAACCAAAACATGTTTTAAATGTTAGATTCTTCAAAGTAGACACACAACTGATGTCTCAAACACATTAAGAGGCAAGAAATGCAAGTCATGAACTCTTGACAAAACACAGCTGTTAACTGAAAGCCATTCCAGGTGACTACCTCATAAAGCTGACTGAGAAAATGCCAAGAAAGCTGCATCTAAGCAAAAGGTGCCTACTGTGAAGAATGTAAAGTATAAACATATTCTGGTTTGTTTAACACCGTTTTGTTTACTAAATAATTTGGATGACTTTAATATTAACCTACAATGCAGAACAGTTTTTAAATGATGAAAAACCACTGAATGTCCAGAAGGTGTTTCCAAAACTTGACTGGTACTGCATACCAGACAAAATATACTATGACAGAACTTCACTTGTGGTCACACACCTTAAAATTTCTTTATACAGCCCATAGCATTTGAATAGTGTTGCATCAAAAAAGTTTATTATTATGCAAAAGTTCATTGTTGTTCATAATTACAAAAGACAAACCGATCTTATATTCATTACACATAAAGTGACATTTCAAGCCTTTTTTGATATATTATTGATCAGTATGACTTTATAGCTTATGAAAACCAGAAATCAAGAATCTGAAATGACTCAAAAATATAAATTTTGAGTAAAATACTACTCACACCATATCTCAATTAAAAAGACTTCAATATGTTATAATGAATATAAAATGAGTTTGACTTTGTGAACTAAATTATGAAAACAAATGAACTAATTAACAAACTACACCTTCCAATGCTTTTGAGAATGTAGAATATATACAGCAGTGTGCAAACGTTTAGGCATGGCACCCTTTCTAATCCTCTCCTCTTGGCAGTCCAGTGTTATTTATCATTCTCTTCCAAAAGTTGATCAATAGTTCATTATGTTTAATCAAGTGTGTTACTGATGGAATTTAAAATGTGATACAATGCAAGAGAACATCTAGAACCAAAACTGGCTCAGAACTGCTTTTTGTTGCTTTTTACTGAATTAGGTTGATTTGCATTTCTCTGAATGATATATTTTTATAAGCACACATAAAAATGTTTTTACAGTTTGTTCAGATGCCTCAGACTTTCACACAGCACAGTATGTAACGATCATTACATCATTACAAAAGTCACTTTTAAACATCAATTCAGAACACATTCTATAGAAAAGACAAGAGACAGTGATCATTGGAATATCACACATTTAATTGTTGAGGAACAAAACACAGTATTAAAACAATGACTATATAACCTCATATTCCCGATTATCTCTCATGTCGTTTTGGTTTTTCCAATTCTACTCTTCAGCATAAACTTTCAGATGATGGATGAGAATTAACCACAAGTGCAGGCACATTTGTTTCGGGTTTTGGCTTATGAAACTCTACAGAATTGCACTTTACCTTTATAGTCCTGTTTAAGTTGCTTAATTTGCTGACAGAGTCTGCTCGCTCATTTGTGTCTCTGTGATTTTGACTGCATTGGATGCTTCTCTCCAACACATTGGGAGCAGTCTTAAGCTTTTTGTGATTACTGTGTACAAAAACAGACGCGTCATTGGTCATCTTTGTTTTTATGTGGTTGCATGTTAAGTTTTGAAACAGCTGGGCATTCATGGTTAGGTCCCCTGATGTCTGTGTTTCATTATTAGTTAGGCAGAATCGGGGTGTTTGAGATAATGTACAGCACTGAACAGTGTGTAATGGGCTGTGGGCTGGAGGGCCCTCTGCAGGAGAGAGACTGGGATTACAAGGGCTGTTTTGGTGGGACTCAAGTACTGAAGCATCAGGTGGGCGAGTCTGAGGCTGAAGTCGCAATGTGTGCACGCTGTATCCTCTATGGTAGCAGCCATGGGTAGACTTGAGGGGGCCAGATCTTGGAGTTGGAGACTGTGAACACTTATGGAAATGGCCAGGGGCACAATGGACATAGTTCATGCAATGGTTAGTGGACATGTGAACTGTATCAAGTGTAGACAAGATGCTCTGACCTTTGCCTACATGATTACCCATCAAGCCATACGGCGAAGCTTGGCATGAAGACTCTCTAGCCTGAATACATGGGTGATGAAGGGCCCACTGTGTGCTCATTATATGCCGAGGCAAAGTGTCCCCACAGCTGCAAGTGTTGAGTTCTGAGTACTGATGAAGATGTCCAGGTTCTGTGGTTGGCACGCCACTTTCAGGGCTGGAGGTTTCTCTCTCAGGGTCATTTCTGTTTTTAATCTGAAAACAAGACTCGTGATGAGCACTTCCATTGGGTAGCTGAGTACATGTTTCTTGATCCTCCATCTTGTCCACATTTCTAATGTTTGCCAGTGGTTCAAGTTCATACTCTACTTCCTGTCTGCTGGTTTCAGAGTGGTACTGGTTTGAGTGATTTCCTTGGCCATGGACAGAAGTGGAGTTAGCGGTATCTGCTTCAAAAGTATGACATTTAAATGTCTTGGGCATAGGGATCTGTCCACAGGTACCCTGAGGACCAAGGCAGCGGCACATGCACTGGAAGAAGAACGTAGCAAAGGCCCAACTGATGCACATTATCAACATCAAGAACGTGCCGAGTTGAGTGTAGGCCAGTACTGTAGATGGCATCATCATCGCTCCAGCAACAAAAGTGGTGAGCGCTGCCATAGCAATGGCTGAACCCATCCTGCTCAAGGAGAAAACAACCTTGCCCTCCCTGTCAGGTTCTGGAGCAAGACGGTATGCTACACCATAATGCACTGCAAAGTCCACAGAAAGTCCAACGGCCACTGAGATTGTGACAGACTCCAGTACATTTAACTCCCAGCCCAAAAGCACCAATGATCCCACAGTCACAAAAATAGTTCCAGCAATGGAGATGATGGCATATAGGCTAATAATGATGTTCCAGGTAGTCAGCAGCATAACGCTGAAGGCAACCATCACTGACAGTGCCATGGCAATAAGAGTGCCATCTGACAAACTGTCCTGGAGGTCATAGAACTCCAAGTTGCTGACAAACCAACCATAGCTTAAGCCCTCTGGAGCATTCGTCAGCTCCTCTTGGATCCAAGCATCCACTTCGAGGTAAAACTGATGCATCTTTTCATAAGCTAGAGTGAAACGATAAGTACTCTGAAACTCAAGCACAATAGCACGGATAGTATCGTTAATGTCGAATCTAGGCCCTGGTGTCTTGCTGTCCAAGTGATAGATTGTACTTCGATCGAGTTCCATTATGGCCCTTTTTATGCACAGTTCAAATACATCCTGCTTGTAGGGAAATGTGGACTGACTGCAACATGGGTAGACTTTAGCCTCATCACAATCTTGATTCTCCATCCATTGTTTGAAAGTTTCCATGAAGCAGCTGGTGAAGTCTTGCTCGTCTGACTGGAACACAAAGCTTTGGTTTCGGAGCTTCTGACAGAAGTTGAGAATCCACACTTGATTAGCTGGACTGGCTATGTTGAAGCTAGTGTCAAGTGTGAGCTTGCCTTTATTTTTAGGGTTCAGGGGATCCCCGTTGTCTACTGGAATGACACCCCATATAATGGTGATGGGCATGTGGAGATCTTCGCCATGATGGACACGCTCAAACATGAAGAGTTTTTTGTACTCTGCATCGTATCGCTCGAAGGGATGTGTGGAGCGAAACACTTGAAATTCTGACAGTTCCAAAGAAGGCAACTTCATCTTGGGATTCATGCAAACAATATATGCTCCTCCCACTGTGATGGCCAGGAACCAGAAAAGCCACAGGTAGCGTAGCTTGATGACAATGCATGGCAATACTTTTTCAAAGAAAATGCGAGAGATGTCTGAAAAAGAAAACAGACACCTGGTGGCCTTCTGAAACAAACTTGCCAGAAAGTTTGCAGTGCTAGAGGTTTGATGTGGTGACCTGAAACACATGAAGAGATTGAGCAAATATCGCTCGTGAAGGACCACAACAGCAGGCAACCAGGTTACCATCAAAACATAATTGACCAGGATAGCAGTGCCAGCATACACACCAAAACAGCGAATGGCTGTTATGTTGCTGACATAATTAGCATAGAAGGCAGCAGCAGTGGTGAAGCTGGTGACAAACATTGACAGAGCTGCATGTTGAAGTGTGACATTAACAGTTTCAGAGAGTTCATTGTTTGGTTTGTCAATTTTTGTGTAGTTCCAGACATCACACAGCACAAAGGCATCATCAGCACCAATTCCAACAAGAATAATGAGTGCAGTAAGATTCATAAAAGGGAAGAATTCAAAGTTGAAGACGACTCGATAAAGTACGTAGGAGACAATTAGGGAGCTGATAATGGCAAGCATGGTCATGATGGTGATAAAAACTGATTTAGTGTATACACACATAACCACGATCACAATAACAATCGCTATTGCAGGATACACAGTATCTGTAAGGAGGTACTTCTGGAACAAATTATGTTTGATACCAAACTCCACGCCAGTCACAGTAGTGACACCATCGGAGGAGTTACAGTTTTCAAAGTTGTCCAAGTAAATTTTCATCATAGTTTCACCTTTCTCCGTGGGAGAGAACAACATGCTGTACTTCAGAAGGAAATCAGTGCTCTTGGGATTGAGAAAATCCTTGTCCACTAAGAAGTGAAGAATCTGATAGACAGCATTGTATTTAGTGCACTTTCTGGGGACATTGGCACACTTAAGCTGGTCCTTCCTGCGAGTGGTCATATCCCAACACTCAGGACCCAATGTGCCATTATAGTAGTACTTGGCACAGGAGCGCAGAACCTTTAAGGTGTGAGACACATCTCTTTCTGTGATCTTCTGGCAGGATGACTTGTTGGTGAGCACAGCTATGTAGTTCCCCAAGGTCCAGCTGGGACAACAAGAAGCATCTGTGGTGCGCTGACACAAGCTCCAGTACTGTGGATGGGAGCGAACCTATAAATAAAAAAAAGGATAAAATAAAAATAAATAAAATTTTTTTCTTGATTTTTTTGGTCAATGAACAATGAATATTTTAGTCACACAACACATTTAGTTAGACCTGTAATTAAATATTGTTTAAAAAATTTCAGATAGAACTTGAATAGTAATTTACTCAAATTTAAAATAAAATATTTTAATAATTAATTAGAGTCTGGATTTCTGACCTTCATGAACTATAAGTGAAATTGATCAACATGAAAAAGGCTTGAAATTTCACTAGCGGTCAATAAATTATTTAGTACATCCAAAATCATTTATCACTTAAAATAATAGTAAAACATTTTAAATAATTATCTCTATTTCTATCCAAAATAATGCAGTGTCACACACCCTGGTATTGTCGAAATTGCACATGGACTTTATAGCCTGTATATTCCATAAGTTTTTCCCTTCAGCAGAGGCAAACACGATCCTAGAGTAGCTGTCACCTGTTAGGAGACATAATGGGATTATAAATTAAATATATTACTGCATCATAGCTGTGATATAAACATAAGGTTGCACAAAGTTGTACCTGGAACAGCACAGAAGAAACTGTCTTTGCTGAAGTCCCATTCTGCTTGCCTTTTATCTCTTTCAAAACGATCCTCTGACCACCTGTCTTCTTGGTGACTGAGACACAATGTAAAACAAAAGCAGAAATGTCAAAGAAATACTGAAGCATCAGTGTCTATATAATGAAAAAATGTCAATCTAAAGGAGTGTTCAACTCAATAACCCAACTCCATAAACTGTGCTGGGCACTGGCCATCCAGCAGAGATGTAGAACACTTGTAACTTACTCAATCTAGGTTTGTAATGACCAGTTAGTCAGATTGTGGTAGCTATAATGGGTGCAATTTACAAGTTCCTGTGGCTTTCATTACCAACATTAATTAGACAGCTGTGTTAATATGAGAAACCACAAATGACCAATCAAACTGTTATCACTCTCTTCTTTAAAGTCAATGTGTATCAGAATTTAGAGAACATTTTAATTCAAACATGATATGTCTGAATGTAACAAGGGACATGTTTTATCAGCCTGGATGATGTTTTAATATGGATAAAGAACCTAAATGACTGTCTGCAGTCAGCCTTGGGGAACTGATGCCTCCTACAACATCCCAACACCCACACTGCAGTGGGGAAAATCCCAGTAATACAAAAGGACAGGGATACAGACACAGAAACACACACACAAACACACACGATGGGTGGGTGGGTTTAGGGGACTGGATGGGTAAAGGGACAGGTGGGACTTTATTGACAAAAACTGCAGCAGCAAAACATGAACTTGAATAATAGCATATTGAGAGAATAGGAAGTATATACATTAACATTGGCATATAAGACGTGTTGTATTTACAGGAGCAGGTATTGAATTAAATGGTATGAGGAAGTTTATTTCACAGTAAGTACAAATAAAACAAGTAAGCATGCACCAAATTAAACATTTTTGGACGAAACTGAACAAAATGAAACATCTCTCTGAATACCGGACATGGTTCTTCATTTCTATAAATTATTATTAGATTATAAAATTAGTAACTAAACTATTTATCAAAATACGTCTTGTAGCTAGTCAGGAATGAAAATCTGTAATTTAATAAGTTGGTTTGACATCATTAGTTTTAATAACAAGAGTTTAATTAATTATTCTTTTATATTTGTATATAAAACAAAGACAATAATATATGAATATGTATGAAGATGCATGTATGCTACATTATTACTGATATTTAATAAAATGATGAAAATGTCTAAAATGAATGATGTAAGTCACATGGATGTTTTGTGTGTTTAATGTGAGTGTCATTGGTTACAGACACTAAAACACTTCACATTTCTTCTGGTAATTGTGAGACGGTCCCTAACACTGCAGCCACCGGAGCACAAACACAAAGCTAAAGCGGCTGTAATCTGGCTTCATCGTTTTTGGTGATGTATTTTGACTGAAAAGACTGGGCTATTTTGGTGACTATTGGGTTTTAATGTTTATTAGCAATGTTAGACTGACAGCTCCAGTCCTACACTGAAAACTCCAAACATGTCTTGGTTCATTGACTACGTCTGGGACAAATGGAGGAAATATCTGTAAATTTGTTAATAGAGTGAATAATAAATTGACCATGAAACAAACATTTTGATATGAGCGACAGATTTTAGTGTGCGGGTTAGCCTAGAATGTAGTTTTGACTCTGACCTTTCTACATCACATGATATGGACCATAGTGAAATGTTAAACATGTACTGAAGTACAGTATGAAAATAGACAAAAGAAGTTAAACAGATGACATGGATTGCTGTGACTACCTAAAATGTCTACAGAATATTATTTACAATTCAAGACTTAACAAGTTCTATCATATTGTTGCAGTCAGACATTTGCTATTGAAATGATCGCCGCCATCATAATCATCATTGATGAGGGCAGGAGAGGTGCTGACAGCACTTCTGAGCAAACCACATCCTGTTCTTGAGACAGGAAGTCTCTTTAATCATGGAGGGAGGAGGGCTCCTGGGAGAGGGCGACCTGAGATGCCCCGAGACATGACGTCTCATTTTCCCCAGACAGATCCTTTCATGATCTAATCCAACTCTGAATGAGAAGGATCAGGGGGGAAGACGATCTGCTCAAAAGAAAACACAGCTTCTCTTTTGAACAAATGTTGGTGAAACTATTCCAAAAAGTTGGTTTGAGCTGTGGCTGTCGATAAAAAAACTAGTGCTGTTTTAATGCTGTTGGGTAATATATAAAAAAATAAATGTGATGCTTGAACTTCTTTGGATTACATGAATACCATAATATTTACACACCCTTTTGCAAAATTAGTATTGCAGTCCAGTATCATGACATTAATATCTGTTCCCATCACTGATGCAGATGTTCAGAAACACATGTTTGTATAATCTCCATAGTCAATTATTGACTCTCCTGAGCAGTCACACACGAGGCTGGGAACCAAACATCAATCATCCAACATCAGTAACTAACCTCACCAATGCTCTTGTGGCTGAATGTAATCAAATACTCACAAGAATTTTTCAACATCTAGTGTAAAGTCTTAGAGGCTATTACTGCCACAGGATGTTACATTCTGAACAAACAGGTGTCTATAAAACGTCTGGACAGAGCCCTAGTTTGGGCTATTAAGCCTAATCACCATTTTATGCCACAACTCTCATCAGGGAGTGAAGGACACGTGGACTTAATTACCTTTTGGCTTGCTCATCTGCATATTTGAAGGGGTAGTTGGCTAAGGTTGCTTTGTAGCCTGTGTTTTCCACCATATTGTTCCATGTGACCAGTCGCTGACCTATTGCGGTTCCCCTCGGTTCAAAGCCCTGAGGACAGAAATACTCAATGAAAGAATGAACTCCTTTCTCAAATGTATAAACAGATGCATTTCACTGCAAATTGTGTCTAACACAGTGTATTTCATGTATTTCAATGTACAGGAATATATTTAGCAACTTTTCACATTAGCCTAAAACAAGTGTAGAAAATAGATCACCTGCATTTTCAAAGCACTTTTGCTGTATAAAAAATGCCTTTTCATTTCAGATTCCCTCATGTAGTGCTTCATGTCAATAACAAGCAACATGATCTGACAGAAGTGATGCCAAGGATAAAGGTTATCCCAGTGTAGTAACATTTTCCATGACAACACATACTTTCATTTCAGAAAAAAATCCTTTTTTTCTAGCCATTTGGAAACAAAATGCACAGATGCTGCTGCTTCAGATACTCAGTGTTCTATGGTACAAGAGTGCAGCAGGACAGAATCACAGCTTTTTAGTTTTGGTGTCTCCCACAAGTTGTTGACAGTGACCTTCTAGTCTTTAATACGGCTGTTTTCTCTCTGCTGGAAGCTTAGCACATATATTATCCAAAATATCACTGGACATGAGAATATCTTGGACACACTATATATACACACACACACACACACACACACACACACACGCACGCACACACACGCACACACACGCACACACACGCACACACACGCACACACACGCACACACACGCACACACACGCACACACACGCACACAACAAAACAAAACAAAACAAAATTCCATAAAACACTTCTCACTCTGCAAGATTTTATTCTAGAAACAAAACTAAACATACCCCAGAAACCTTAAAGGATCTACTTTTCAAACATACTGTACATGGTTTGAATTGAAATATGTTTTTAGATTCTTGTGAGAGGAGCTTAAAAAAGCAGACATGTCTGTGAGAGCGAGTCAGACAGCTGCGCTTATTTGAGTATTAATAACACTGCTTTACTGCAATGTAATGTTTTTTTCTTTCTTTAATCCAAATTCCTTCATAATGCTTTGTATTCATATCATCAGCTACACTAAAATGAGGGCAACCTTAAATGTGAAAATAAAAATTGGCTGATGGTACAGATATAGATGCATCAAACTCAAGCAACATATCTTACCAGTAACGGATCTGAGAAGTCTGGCAGATCTGGTACAAGGATGCCCACCAATGTACACACCACAATCAGTACTGTACACACACCAAGCACCACTACAGGCCAGTCCGCAATGAGCTCTGCATAACTGCAAGCAAAGATAGACCGACACAAATTATACATGACATCATACAAAGCTAAATTTACTGCAAGTCATTACCCAAGACAACAAAGACAGATGACCACATTTGATTTAGCTTCAAAGCAATTTAGAACAGAATTAGTAAAACGTTTGGAAAAACATATCTGATGAAAAATGACAGCGGGGTAAAAAAGAGGGAGCGTTTGATGTATTAAATATGGCAGCTAAGGGAGATTGGGTGTAAGTTTGGATTGAACTGAGACAAAAATTGCAAAAATAAAAGTCTTACCTTTTGGGGAACCGAAAAGGCCTTGCAGGGCTGTAAGACAAGAATAAAAAATGTACAAATATTAAAATCTTACAAGCCTCTGCCTCTGTTTGAACAATGTTTTTCCAGGAAACAGTTTTTTCTGTTTTTATCTCTGGCTTTTAGCACATCTGTGTAGTATGTATACTCTACTCATCCTAACATACCCTGCAGGCATCACAGATGTTTCCATGTTAATCTCACTATGTTTTAGACTGTAATGGCTTGACTCTGACTCATGGCTTCAATGCTGTTTTCATTCTATCAACATTTTTGGGGCATGAAGAGCAAACAATGGCAATAGGAAATACTCACCACTGCAAATCAAAAAAAAAAAAAAAAAAAGTCATGACTAGAGATGTCCCGATCACGTTTATTCTGTTCCCGATCCGATCCGAGTCATTAATTTTTTAGTGTCTCCCGATATTGAGCCTCAAACCGATACTTCTATTTTCTAGATAAGAACTAGATAATACTCTTCACACAGTGCACACATTACATTACAGTTAATACAATTAATCCAGTGTTTATATTTAACAACTGCAAAGCTTTAGGGAAAAACTGCCAGCTTCCAAACTATTGTTAAGTGTTTCCAAAAAATCTAAAAGACGCTGAAAACCTGTATTCTCTACCACAGCGATCGGCTGGTCATCCAAAGCAGTGAATTCAGTGACCCTCTCTGTGATCTTCTTGGTCATAGCGCCGTCTCGAGAGAACTTCTCTTTTAAAACTTTCAGATAGAGAAGATTGCTTAGGTACAGCCTTTAACTGAGCTGTCTGAACGAACTCACTGTATTCTGTTAAAGGTTTATTTTTTAGGTGCCGTACTAAATTTGTAGTATTAAAATCAGGGACGTGTGGTCAGCCTCACCTGACATCATGACAAGAAAAAAATTTACATAAAATTTATATTAATATTTGTCCACTGATCTTTATGACTAATTTCGAAAATTTTTTATAGTCAAAATCGCTGAAATTGCATATTTCCTGTTCAAATACAAGGGTGAAATGCGAGGTGCGGTAGCAGGGCTGATACATGTGGCGCGTGCCTGTTGCCGTATCGCTGCATGTCGCCAATATAATGTTTACATATACGTTTATATACCCTGATTCTCCACAGTCTGGTTAATGTCTTTAACCATTTACGTTTAATGTTTGTTAGTGACATATTTAGTTTTGCTGATGGGACATAAAACCGCAGTGAAAAGGCAAAGCATGAGGCAGGGCAGTACTCCTCCGCACTGAAGGGGGGCGTACGTGAGCCAACGGGTACTTGTTGCTGCTGTGCTTTTACGCAGAGGCGAGTGAGAGTGAAGAGCACAGAGGGTGCAGAGCAAATGCCTCTTTCTCTCGCTGCTGTAATTGTAATGTTTTTTCTTATCTTTACGTACCTTTAATACGTACCTTATGTGTGTGAGAGTAAGAGAGAGTGTGTGTGTGTGTGTGTGTGTGTGTGTGTGTGTGAACACTGATGACGTACGAAATAACCAGTAGCCAATTGAATAAGCTCCCTTTTGGGTTTATA